>NQII01000117.1:361856-397775 GCA_002778355.1 Clitarchus hookeri
GTGTTCCTGGAGCCACTCGGTAGCAACTCTTGACGTGTGGGGTGTCGCATTGTCCTGCTGGAAATGTCCAAGTCCGTCGGAATGCACAATGGACATGAATGGTTGCAATTGATCTGACAGGATGCTTACGTATCTGTCACCTGACACCTGTCACGCCAACTGCACACGCCCCATACCATGACAGAGCCTCCACCAGCTTGAACAGTCCCCTGTTGAGATGAAGGGCCCATGGATTCATGGGGATGTCTCCATACCCGTACACGTCCATCCACCCGATACAATTGAAAACGAGACTCATCAGACCAGGCAACGTGTTTCCAGTCATCACCAGTCCAATGGCGGTGTTGGTGGGCCCAGGCGAGGCGTAAAGCTTTGTGTCGTGCAGTCAACAATAGTACACGAGTGGGCCTTCGGCTCCGAAAGACCATATCAATGATGGCCTGTTGAATAGTTCGCACGCTGGCACTTGTTGATGCCCCAGCATTGAAATCTGCGCCAATTTGAGAAAGGGTTGCACGTCTGTCACGTTTAATGATTCTCGTCAGTCGTCGTTTGTCCCGTTCGTTCACGATCTTTTTCCGGCCGCAGCGATGTCGAAGATGTGATGTTTTACCGGATTCCCGATATTCACGGTACACTCGTGAAATGGTCGTACGCGAACATCCAAATGTTATCACTACCTCGGAGATGCTATGTCCCATCTCTCGTGCGCCGACTATAACACAACGCTGAAACTCACTTAAATCTTGATAACCTGCCATTGTAGCAGCAGTATCCGATCTAGCAACTTTGCCGGAAGCTTGTTGTCTTATATAGGCGCTGCCGACCGCATCGCGTTACTCTGATTGGTTCCATACCTCTTATTTGCATGCGCATGCCTATACCAGTTTTTTTTAACTCTCTAGTGTACTTGCTTATTGCAAATGTGCAAATGTCTTTCATTGTGGTTGTAGATTACTAAAACCAGCTTGCAGCATATTTTACTTATCAAGCTTGTATCAAGGTTGATCCGTGGAGACTAGTTAGCTTGATTCAAGCTTGATTTAATGTCATTAGCTTGCACAGCAGGCTTGCTACACACTTACAGGCTCGTCATGACAAGCTTGATTCAAGTCGATAATGCTGTTGGGAAATAACCCGTGTATGTTGTCTAAATTTCGAAGCTATCAAAAACGTACGATTCGTATTAGCACAGAATGCTTCGTGCAACCTCAGCTATGTTCACGTCANAATTTCGAAGCTATCAAAAACGTACGATTCGTATTAGCACAGAATGCTTCGTGCAACCTCAGCTATGTTCACGTCAGTGTTGGGTAAGTTACATTTTAAAAATAACTTCAGTTAAGTAACTTTAGAAAGTAAAGTAACTGGGNGTTCACGTCAGTGTTGGGTAAGTTACATTTTAAAAATAACTTCAGTTAAGTAACTTTAGAAAGTAAAGTAACTGGGAGTTAATTTTAAAGTAACTTAACTGAACTCCGTTACTTAGTAGGTTACGTCTATATGCGTAGGTCTCTTTTAGCTCAGATACTGTTAAAAATAAAAAATAAAGGATAAAACATACAATATTAGTTAAAGTAGACTGTAAATAACATTATCCTGGGAACAAAACTAACAGGTATACCAGCAAGAAACAGAGAAATCTTATATCTAGAAAATTACTGAATTGGCATAAAATAGTAATTTTCTTAAATAAGATTCCTCCCTAACAATTCGTACAGTCAGTGACGTNTCTCTCGTGCGCCGACTATAACACAACGTTGAAACTCACTTAAATCTTGATAACCTGCCATTGTAGCAGCAGTAACCGATCTAGCAACTTTGCCGGAAGCTTGTTGTCTTATATAGGCGCTGCCGACAGCATCGCGTTACTCTGATTGGTTCCATACCTCTTATTTGCATGCGCATGCCTATACCAGTTTTTTTTAACTCTCTAGTGTACTTGCTTATTGCAAATGTGCAAATGTCTTTCATTGTGGTTGTAGATTACTAAAACCAGCTTGCAGCATATTTTACTTATCAAGCTTGTATCAAGGTTGATCCGTGGAGACTAGTTAGCTTGATCCAAGCTTGATTTAATGTTGTTAGCTTGCACAGCAGGCTTGCTACACACTTACAGGCTCGTCATGACAAGCTTGATTCAAGTCGATAATGCTGTTGGGAAATAACCCGTGTATGTTGTCTGAATTTCGAAGCTATCAAAAACGTACGATTCGTATTAGCACAGAATGCTTCGTGCAACCTCAGCTATGTTCACGTCAGTGTTGGGTAAGTTACATTTTAAAAATAACTTCAGTTAAGTAACTTTAGAAAGTAAAGTAACTGGGCGTTAATTTTAAAGTAACTTAACTTAACTCCGTTACTCAGTAGGTTACGTCTATATGCGTAGGTCTCTTTTAGCTCAGATACTGTTAAAAATAAAAAAAGTGATAAAACATACAATATTAGTTAAAGTAGACTGTAAATAACATTATCCTGGGAACAAAACTAACAGGTATACCAGCAAGAAACAGAGAAATCTTATATCTAGGAAATTACTGAATTGGCATAAAATAGTAATTTTCTTAAATAAGATTCCTCCCTAACAATTCGTACAGTCAGTGACGTAGTAGGGCACATGTTGTTTTCCACTAGAGGAATTACTTTTCAGTACTTTGATATTTTAGGTGTAACATTTTATCATAACGTTTTCCTATTACTATAAATCTAACACCCCACTGCACATATATTCTGCAGCTCTGTATATATTAAACGTTAAAACATCTTATTAAACAAATTGTGTGTTTAACAGTAAAACCATTGCAATAGTGCCGGTAGTATAAAAAGATTAATAAAATTATTAAGGATTATAATACAGAACATTCAACTCTGAGTTTAAATAATACACCTAACAGAATGGAAACAAAAAATAAGACGAGTTTCCTTTCAGTGGATATATCACTTGGAGTACATATTTACACCGATTCCTTGTTTGGGGTTTTAGTTAGTTTCCCCTTATTTCAGTTCCGTTCCTTCATTGTTCCCTCCGTTCCAAACCGTTTTTTCCTTCACGTCAATTTTGTAGCAGGGCGTTTTTTTTTTTTTGCGCTAGCATACATGTTTCTCTGTTACTTTCACTGTTCTTGTTCATTATGTACTGTGCACCAATTCGTGTTAATAAACGAATTCTAAAATCCAAAAAAATCAATCAAATCATATTTACACTGAACGAAAAAAGGAAATATTGAAAACCAGACGAAATTAAAGATATGGTGTACAAACTTCACGGTTTCACGGTTCATTTGATTGGTCAATCAAGGTTGTAGGTTGTTTGGTTTTGGTATAATAGACTTTCAAAGTTGGGGTATTGTTTTATACTCAGCCTGTATTTAAATAGGCACACTTAAGTGACACGCGTCCAGTAATGTTGGTAACAACTGAGGGAAAGTAGTTCCATGTTTCAATGCCTTATTAAAAGTGATAGTTAAACATTTGTGAATTATAAAATGGTTTATTTTGCTTTCAGTTTCATTAACGTATATAAGTGTATGAATAACCAAATTTATTAAATATTTACTTTTCTACTAATTGCTCAGTTTCATTTGACCAGAGCATAAGTAAAGTGATCAGATTCATGACAATATTAATGTGCATACAAGTAGATCTTAAGCGGGACTTTAAAAAACGCTGAATTTACCGCGAACAGCCTATGTTAAAAATCAACTAGCTTGTACGGCATTCGCAAGAGTTTGCGATGACCGCGAGTAATCGAAAAGTAAAACTCAGGACCACGATATATAATTCACAAAAGGCACAAATTTTGAATGTTAATTAAAAACGTCCATCGGCCGGAAGGATTTCGTAAGCCAGAAGCTCAACCCACAGTCCAAATATCACTAGAAATCCTCCTCGGGGGATTCGCGGTGTCTATAAATCGCAGACACGAACCCCTTCGGCTAATATAACGCAGGAAATGAAAACTAGCCAATGATTTAGAGCGTGGACGCAGGGACGAGGGTTTGCGGGAAAGGGCCACATCTCCCGTGCACACGGGTCTGTGATATTACCCAGCATGCAACTGTGAAGGGAAAAAAAAGAAGTAAAGGCAAGATCGAGATTCACAGGGCAGGTCTTCCACGGCTTGCTTGAGAGTTCTCATTTATGATTACTTATATACTGTCCACGTTAAACAGAGCATTTCTGAGAGCCCTGCTCAGAAACTACTTCTCCGATTATACATTGTATCCTTCCGCCTTATGTAAATTTAACATTGCCATGGGCCTGGTCACTTTATTCATGCGCCATCCAAGTGTAATATTGGTATTGTTATGCATATAAATGTGTTACTTATATGGAAATTCTAGCAACAGTGTGAATAAAATAGGAAACACTAACCTCCCTGGACATAAATGTAAATGAAACATTACGTCATTAATACAACGCCATGTCTTGCGACTATTTTTATCACTGCCAACTTAACTGAGAGCCCGCATGCTAACGTGCACTGTAACGTATATGTAGTTACGGGCAGCGTTTTTTTTTTCAAAGGTTGATTAAGTGCTCACTTTACCGTGAACAGCATATAGGAAGGTCACTTCTACTACAGGTAAGGAAGATCAATGTTCAAAGTTTATAAATGGAAAACTTTCTTCCCTACGTAACCGCTAGGGTCGGCAAGATACCAAATTTTCTCTATTTTCTACGTAAAAATACTAGATAATTACAATAATCATACATAAAATATAAAATAACTTCGTAACTAATATAAGTATTTATATTTTATTACTATTTATTATTCACGTAGATTAAAAATATAATTAAAAGTTACCTTTTGGAAAATTGCGCATATAACGGGGAAATTTTCCCTATGCCAAACGCTCCCATGAGAAATCTCTTTTTGTTCCTAACCTGAGTAAAATAAACCTTACCCACAGAAATTAATTTTTAACCGTTGGATGAGAAGTGATGAAATGAACAATAGAAAATATTGCCTGGCAACAGCATTTAACTGAAAAAACTTTCGTTTACCAACTACATTTATGTTGACAGTGAATAGAGAAGATAATCGCCACATCTTAACACATTATTGAAAATAAAATCCTTCAGTTATACTGAAGCTGAAATTGCACTTTTTTTAATACAAGGCATATCACCGAATTACTTATGTTCCTATTACTTAAAGGTCTCTTGCTGGACATAAATATAATGCTCCCTAGATTCATAACAGTGATGTCACAGCAGATGTTGGGAAGACATGCAGTGTGCTGGAATGAGATATTAAGTAAGGTATTAAGAAGTTTTAACTGACAGCTTACCATGCAGCTACCATCCTTATACCTTTCATGCACAATATCTTGCCAAATAAATTTTTTCTGCTCTCTGTTCTGATACTGTATTTTCACCCCACAAAAACACAAAACACCGTAAAAAATTATTAGGAAGTATACTTTTTTAGATTGCGCCATCATTATATTTCAACAACGATTACCACTCGCTTGGATAAAGGTAAACATCACGTTGATTTTGTATTCGAAGTGGCGTGTAGTTGATGTACATAATTAACTGAAAGTATTCACGCGAGGAAAAAATGTATATTTCATGTTGAGGAAATATTAAAACTTTCGGAATTAAAAACCACAAACAAACTGAAATGATATTTGAAGTAATTATATAAAATTTCCACCAAATACAAGAGCATTTGATACATCAGAGTTCACGTGTGTTTGACATCAAAATATAACGAGTCGTTTTATTATGATGCTTCAAAAGATTTATTTTACACACAATAAAAACACTGAGGCTAGTATCAGAAATTTTTTTCATCAGGACATGAGTGTTATAATAGCAGAATGGCGTTTTTATTTTCATTTAAAACAAAAGAAAAAGGGGAAAGGGCAGCGATAAACAATACCAAATTACAAATATAATTACAAAGACAGGAAGGAGAGAATTATATATAGCAAAATTAATGGTATATAATTTAGAAGCTGTTTTTCTTTTATTTTTTTTATGAGCAGACAAAGAGATACGCACTGTAACAGTGTCACAGAATTTTACTGTCTTCTGGACCGTTGTATTATTCGAATTTTATTATTCTTGCTAACGTAATTTAGATTTAATTTACGTGTTATTATTAACATGCAGTTACTATGTGGGGCCTATAAGTTTATTTTTTGAGAGGCTAACCTTTATTTATTTATAAAGAAATAAAAATTTTTAAGAATTGTTATCCTTAGAAATTGAAGAAAGTTATCTTCTCTTCGGTAATTTTTGGTAATTTACGCTAATCTCTAATGCGGGCCTATGTAAATGTTATTTTTTAATTTTTTAACCGAGTAAGGCGGCGTAGTGGTAAACCATTTGACTAGCATTCAAGAGGCACTGGGTTCGATTACCTGTCTGACCATCTTGATTTAGGTTTCCTGCGGGTTTCCGAAATCACTCCACGCGAATGCTGGATTGGTTCCTTATTACAGGCGATGACCGATTCCTTCCCCGTCGCTGTTTCTTTGACCAACTTGCCCCATGTCTAAATACCTCGCCATCAACGATTCGTCAAGACCTATAGGCTTTTATCGGTAAACTAAGCATTTTTGAGGCCCTTGTTACTTTTATTATTTCAGCCATTTTTTATCATTTAACCACCTTTTAAAATAAATATTGCTATGTAATCAATAAACACAGTGTGTATATTCCAACGCACTCGGAAGTTAACGTCTAAGGCTAAAATAAAATGTATTTATTAACTATTATTACAAATGAGAGCGCTTTCAAAAGTACTCACTTTATCGTGAACAACCTATACCTAATTACCATCTAAATTTTACAGTTGGTTACAATAGTTGTTCAGCAGTTCCAAAACATGAAATTGTTTAATTTTACTTTAACCACTATTTGAGTTTTCGCCAAGGATATCCACAACGCATGTTGCTAGTGTCGTTATTTGATGGATTAGATCTGGTTTGCGGAAGGGGAGCGGTTGCAAGACAATGCAACAGCTAGGAAAATTATTTCTAGCATTTCTGCATCAAATGCAAGTCACAAACGTTGGGCCTTTACGCAACAACCCTGGTGCCGTTTTTGTTCAGATGCTGCACCTTTTTCCTTACTTCCGTCGCATCACTGTGTTCACTGTCCAGAAAGTATTCTTCTACTAATATTTACTGTCAAAATAGTTCAGGGAGTCGCGGTGGTTTAGTGGTCAGACTACTCGCCTCCCACCAAAGTGAACCGAGTATGATCCCCAGCGGAGTCACTTGCTATTCGGATGTGGAAAACGTGGTGGAAGCAGTCCAGCAGGTTTTCTCGGGGTACTCTCGCTTCCACTTGCCTTTGCATTCCTCCGCTGCTCCGTATTCACCTCATTTCACCCTCAGCGGAGCTTAAACCCTCGCTGTTAAGTCCTGACCACATCATCCAAACTCTAATCTCAACTCAAAATAGTCAATTTTATTTTCATATTTCTCGTAACATGCTAATGAGGGCTATAGTCCTAGTGTTTAGTTGAAAAATGGTTTCAAGATAGTCTTAAATATCCCCATAAAGAACCATCGCAGAATTAAATCATAAAATTTGACATAGCACTTAATCTAGTCTGACAGTAGAGCAGTTGGCCTTAATTAACACTATTGCAATGATCTTCGAAATCCGTTTACGATAAAAAGAGATGAATAATTAAAGTATTACCAAAATGTATTTTTTCCTTTGACATTTACATATACACTGAAGAGCCAAAAAAAAAACTGGTATAGGTATGCGTATGCAAATAACAGAGGTATGGAACCAATGAGAGTAACGCGATGCGGTCGTCAGCTAGATCGGTTACTGCTGCTACAATGGCAGGTTATCAACATTTAAGTGAGTTTGAACGTGGTTTTATAGTCGGCGCATGAGAGATGGGACATAGCATCTCCGAGGGAGCGATAACATTTGGATGTTCGCGTACGACCATTTCACGAGTGTACCGTGAATATCGGGAATCCGGTAAAACATCACATCTTCGACATCGCTGCGGACGGAAAAAGATCGTGAACGAACGGGACAAACGACGACTGACGAGAATCATTAAACGTGACAAACGTGCAACCCTTTCTCAAATTGGCGCAGATTTAAATGCCTCCTGCATACCTTCAGACACTAGCAGAGTCCATGCCACGTCGTCTTGCGGCACTTCTGCGTGCTCGCGGGGGTCCTACACGATATTAGGCAGGTGTACCAGTTTTTTTTTGCTCTTCGGTGTATATACATACATACGCACACACACGCATAATGGTAACTGGTGCAGTGACATTCTGTCTATTTTTGCGAATACTCATAAAGCTCACACGTACATACTTCATTAATTGCAGTTGTTTTTTATAATAAAGCAAGTTATATATCCTCGAAAGCTGCTTGCACCGCAAGAATCGGATCTATACTTTATTTGTTATCCATTAATGAGTTAGTTTCTCCGTATCTCATTTACCCTAGGCAGGTNAAGAATCGGATCTATACTTTATTTGTTATCCATTAATGAGTTAGTTTCTCCGTATCTCATTTACCCTAGGCAGGTCCGTGAATACTTACCTTTTAATTTAACTTCAGGAAAAAAAGTCACACACAGCCTTGGCTTACACGGAATCCGAACCTGCAGCCTCGAGGTCTAACAGCTCACCGACGCCAACCACCAAACCAGTTACATAGCAATCAGATTGGAAAGCAAGTTCCAGTCAAACATTTCAATCTGTCATCAGAATACTGTGAAAATTTTCCTTCTTCGTTATGTCATTTTCATGCAATTTTTGAATGCGATAACCGGAGAAGCATGTTTCCCCTTACTTTTTGGCCCAGAATCTGCACTTTTCGACAGAGTGAGGTGGAGTTTGGTGCCGGGGTTTCTTTTTAAGTCCTGCCTCTCCAGTTTAAGCTCTTTGGATAAGTGCCCTTACCATAATTGTGCACTAGGGGCCGCGGTGGTGTAGTGGTTACACCACTCGCCTCCCATCTAGACGAACCTGGTTCGATTACCGGTGTGGTCGATCCCGGATTTTTTTATGTGGGAATCGTGCCGGACGATGCCGCTGGTTGGCGGGTTTTCTCGGGGGTCTCCCATTTCCCCTGCCCTTGTATTCCGGCCCTGCTCCATACTCACCTCGCTTCACCCTCATCAGCTCTCAAGATCTCGACGTTAAGAGCCGCTCAAATCTCTTCACCTTACATAATTGTGGACCATAATTCGTACCGTAATTACACAGTTATTCCGATATATTATTTCCTGTACTATAATTATGGTACAGATTATTATAATTATCCCGTACGATGATTTCATAATTCGTACCATTTCAAATGAGGCGTTCACTTGCCTAGAAGTAATTTCGCGTTTGAGGCAGAGGCGTGCGGGAGCGATTAGATTTACACTGAAACGCACTTCAAGTGCGCCATTGCTGCTACGTGCAAGGCTTTGAACTGGCGCGCAATATTTCCGTCGAGATGCGTGTATCTGTGGGACTTAACGGCCATGTCTACCAAGCCGGCAGCGGCGAGCTTCAAATGGGGAATCAATTTCAAACGAATCCTTCACATTGCGTCAATTTAAAAGATAACTATTTCGAACATAAAAAAAAAATTTTTGATCCGTCTTTCTCAGAAAAAATTGGTATATTAAATTATTAAAAAAAAATTATTTATGTTAATAAGTAAATTTTAATATGACATTTTAGAAAAAATATGTATTAAACAAAACAATTGGCAAAATGTCTTAAAGTAGCAACATTCCTTAAGAAATTTCACGTAGAATACTTATTTCTTTGAAACCGTTATCTTTAAAATTGACGCAAAGAAAAGGAATTTATTTTCTCATTGATTCCCCATTTAATGTCTGCGGCTGCACGCGTGGTAGACAGCGCCCTTAAGCGATGACACTTTCGTCTGATCGGTGGAAAGTGTGCAGGAAAGTTCAATACGGGCTTCTTTCGTAGTTACGTTCATGTCCGGGAAGTAAGTTCTAAGATACAGCGATCTAAAAAAAAGCAGTTTCTGACAATGTTCGAGTGCTCCAAAATAATATTTATAGCCCGCGGGACACCTTGAGAAAGTATGATTCATTCTTCGTCTGGGACGTGTTTTCTATTCATACGTTTGATAGTTTGGCAAAAAAAAAACGTACTTCAAGCATACTGCAACGCTGTTCTAGGGTCAGGCAGGCAAACCGCCTTAACATAAATTTTTGTTTACCTCTGGAAATATATTTTACAGTAATCACTGATTGGGGTATTTTTATTTAACGTTAGCAACGAATTATAAAGAAGAACCGCGCGGCGATTTCTTACAAAAGAAATTTCTTAATATTTTGGCAACATTATCGGTTCATTAGTCTGCACTTTGGATTATGACTCGACTTATGATAACTCATTTATCTGTTTTACGGTGTCANCATTATCGGTTCATTAGTCTGCACTTTGGATTATGACTCGACTTATGATAACTCATTTATCTGTTTTACGGTGTCACAGGCGCATGGGTGTAGGGGTACATAAAATACAAAAAGAATGAAGTAAGGGAAATTTTCAAGTAAGTTCTCAATACTGAGATCACAATAGCGCGAATGAAGCGACGCCAATCAGCATCGAGACTTTTACGACACCAACGCGACAAAAATCGTCCGCACGACAATATTTACGGATAGAAGAAGTTTCTAATTTATTCGCTTCGCGATCCTAACAAGTAGACTATGTAAATATATTTAACTTGATGTCAAATTTATTTCCTGCGCGTTGTCTTCAGCATTGATAAGCAAAGCAATGTATTTACGCCTACGTGTAATTACGACCTTATTTTAACGTGTCAGTGGGCACGGAAAGAAATTTTCTGAATCAACAGAAAAATAATGTAAAATTTATGGTTATTGTGTAGGGGCAAGGAACTACTTACATACTTGTATAATATTTTATAAATGTTGATCTCGAGGCGGTAAAACGAGTGTCCACATTGACAGGAACGTTTGTAGACGCTTCGCGTTTGTCACGCTGCCGTGATCCCAGCAAATACTATATATATATATATATATATATATATAATTTAATAAATAATATATTATAACATTATTTTCTATATTGTCATATGAAATAATANATATATATATATATATATATAATTTAATAAATAATATATTATAACATTATTTTCTATATTGTCATATGAAATAATCATCCGAAAAATTGATGGCAATGGAAAAAAAATTACTTTTCTAAAATAAACGAAACCCGCTATATAAATTTTAAATGTATGTGTTTTCGTGCAAATCTCTAAATTTAACAAAATTAATATTTTAGGATACGGCTCAGCATACAGTAGTTCATATTACTAGAATATCATGAGATATATTTCTTGGGAATTTGTTTCGCAGTTAGCCCGTATTTGAATTAACTTTTGAGATGAAAGTTAAAGTGAAAACACCAGAAGTTGAACTCTCACTGCAGATGATGAACCAAAGTGAAGAATTTCAAATAAATGGCCACATGTCACCTTTGTGACTTCAACAAGTAACTTAATACCAAATTTTATATTTAAATAATAATTGAAATTTGTTAGAATCAGTATTATAAGTATAAATTCTCATAATTATGCTAAAAAGTGTTATAAATATTATTTNCAATTTGTTAGAATCAGTATTATAAGTATAAATTCTCATAATTATGCTAAAAAGTGTTATAAATATTATTTCTCAATGAATTATTATTTATTTTTATTAAGTTATCATTGCTATCGATCGGGTCATGAACCACAAAATATCCTCAAAATCTTGAAAAAAGAACATTTGGCTCTTGAACCGTTGTAGAAGTGCGTGGGACATATACTGCTACTTTTAAAATTAATCTTATTCTACAAGTTATGGAAGCCATTAATAAAAATACACGAATGGGCAATCGTACATAGCTATTTCTACTAACTTTGCAAACAAATATATTACGAGAGTGATGTGTTCCCGTTGAGATGTTTCTTCCACCGTAGAAATTTATACGTTGTTGCGACACAGGATGATACACAAAATGAACGCACCAGCATGGGAGAAGAGTTGCTAACACAGTTGGCAAAAGCAATTTTCTAAACTTGCACTTTCTTAGTTTTCCAACGTTGTCTTCCAAAAACTTATGAATTCAAATAACGTTTTTAGCCTTATTTTATATCCATCGCTAACGTGATGTATGATTTTTATTTGGTGGCAGTACTAAATTAAAGTTTATTCTATTCAAGTTCGGAACAAAACTAGATTTATTATGGGAGAGTTTGGCATAGGGAAAATTTCCACCGCTAGGTGCGCAGTGTTCTAAAAGGTAACTTTTAATTAAAATTTTAAGCTAGGTGAATAATAGAAGAGAAATATTTTATTTAGTTAGAATGATATTTTATACTTGATTTATGATCATTACAATAACAATGTTTTTTATCGTAGAAACTAGAGAAAATCTGGTACACATTCGTCACTAGCGATTACCAAGTTGCAAAAAAATTTTGGTTGCCAAACTTTCAACATTGATCTTCCTAACCTATAAAAGAAGCATCCTTGAATAACCTGTAATCCATTCACGATTACTTCACACTTTTCTGAAGCCCTGCTTAAGATCTACTTCCATGATATTCCTCCGCTTCGTGGAAACTAAGCTTAACTAAGTCTGAAAAAATTACACCAAATAACAGTGCGCCGTATTCGAGCGCACTCAGTCGTAATAACATTTTGCGTGGAAACCATTTCTCACTAGGTGTTACCAACACACGTGTTTCCTCGCCGTTTTAAATTCATGTTACTTACAAATGAAATATTATAATTTATAGGCGAAACATAAACAACATTTCAATCTAAACAAAAATAAATAACTTTTATGTTGACATAATCATAAAACGCTTGTGATACATGAATAAACACGTCGTGCGTGGGGTGATTTTTCAAAGGTTTGATTTAAAAAAGTGTGGGGAGACCGCGAATAGACCATTTACCGCCAACAGGTTCGGAAATGTCGGTTGGGAAGTTGTGGCGCTGTGTGTGCTCGCCGCACAGCCGTCGCCACCTGTTTACGCCGTCGTGCGTCCGCGAACCCGCCAACGTCGCTTATCTCCGGCTCTCAGACTCGCCGAGGACTTGACAGTAATCCCAACACGGTCAGGGCGAGCCCTGAGGATAAGCGCGGAGCTGTCACATTCGTCCCGCCGTAAGAGACCGCTCGAGAGTGTACACGATGAGTATAAAAGAATACCCCCAACTTTGACGGTCTATTATATCAAAACCAAACAACCTACAACCTCGGTCGACAAATCAAACGAACCGTACAACTGTGAAGTTTGTTTACCATACATTCATAAATGTGCAATGTGACCACCATGAGCGGCCCAAACGACATCTACACGACAATCAAACTCGTTCCACGCTCTTGTCAGCATGTCCGGTGTTACGGTTTGGATGGCGTTCGTAATTCTCGTTTTGAGGTCGTCAATGTTAGCCGGCAATGGTGGACGAAACACTTGATCCTTTATGTACCCCCATAGAAAACAAAATGCACGGGGTAAGATCCGGGATTCTTTGNGTAATTCTCGTTTTGAGGTCGTCAATGTTAGCCGGCAATGGTGGACGAAACACTTGATCCTTTATGTACCCCCATAGAAAACAAAATGCACGGGGTAAGATCCGGGATTCTTTGTGGCCAGTGATGAAGAGCCTGGTCACCAGCTGCTCCTCGACCAATCCAGCGTTGCGGCAACGTCTCGTTCAGGTATCCGCGAACAGCTAGGTGCCAATGGGGTGGCGCACCATCCTGCTGGAAAATGAAGTCCCTCACCGCCTCTTCTAACTGAGGAAACAATCACTCTGTAAGCATGTCAAAAAAAGAGATTCCAGTAACAGTGGACTCGTGAAAAAAGAAAGAGCCAAAAACAGTGTATTTGGGTACAGCGCAAAACACGTTCACTTTGGGGGAAGCGCGCTCGGGTTCGGTGGTTTCATGTGGAGGCTCCTGACCCCATATCCGCATGTTGTGCCCGTTCACCTTACCATTTGTATGGAACGTCGCTTCATCGCTAAAAACCAGCTTAGACATGAAGGCATCGTCTACCTTGATCTGGGAAAGATCGAACGCGCAGAAATCACGTCTCAGTTCTTTATCCCTTACAGTAAGAGCCTGTACAAGCTGCAACTTGTATGGTTTGTACAGCAATCGCTTTCGCAACACTGTCCATGCCGTCCATTGAGGGATTTGCATTTCCCGGCTAGCTTGTAGAGTTGATTTTCTCGGACAGCGAACGAACGCTTGTTGAATCCGTTGCACTTTCTCTTCGGAAACACGTGGCCGCCCGGAACTTTTGCCTTTGCAAAGGCACCCTGTGTCACGGAACTGACGAAACCAACGTACGATACTCCACCTATCGGGAGGACGACGTCCGCATTTGCGACGGAATTCACGTTGAACAGTCGTAACCGATTCACATTTAGCAAACTGAATAACACAGAACGTCTTCTGNCGGAATTCACGTTGAACAGTCGTAACCGATTCACATTTAGCAAACTGAATAACACAGAACGTCTTCTGTTGTTCCATCGCCATCGTGATGCGGACTAACACACAATATATGCTCATATTGTAACTACAGACGCTCCCAGTGTCATCTCTCGGCATATAAAGGAAACATCAGACCGGCCCCTTCACATTGACGTGTCGAATGCGAGCTCGCTTCCCCCTCGACTACCCTGTAACCGAGCGTTACGAACGCCATCCAAACCGTATCACCGGACATGCTGACAAAAGCATGGAACGAGTTTGATTATCGCGTAGACGTCGTTCGAGCCGCTCATGGTGGTCACATTGAACATTTATGAATGTATGGTAAACAAACTTCACGGTTCCGCGGTTCATTTTATTGGTTAATCAATGTTGTAGGTTGTTTGGCNTATGAATGTATGGTAAACAAACTTCACGGTTCCGCGGTTCATTTTATTGGTTAATCAATGTTGTAGGTTGTTTGGCTTTGAAATTATAGACCTTCAAAGTTGGGGTATTCTTTTATACTCAGCCTGTATATCGAATGGACTCTTTTCGCGTTTTCTTGCATTTCGAAACCGCTGCGAGTCTTTCGTACGGCTTCGCTTGCGCGATCGGAGAGAGCTACCAATCATCTTATTTTACCACACAGAGAGTCAGATTGCCCTCAGTGAAATACGGTTTTTTGTACGCTACCTGCTTGCAACTTTACCAAATATATCATAGAAATGCACACCTAACACGTAGCTTTCAGGCAATCGTTTACTTCATGACAATAGTGTGTTGTTTTAAGAAACTGCTTTTGAGAGGAAGTTATAAAGAAAACAGATTGCTACAGTTGCANTCATGACAATAGTGTGTTGTTTTAAGAAACTGCTTTTGAGAGGAAGTTATAAAGAAAACAGATTGCTACAGTTGCCTAGATTACTTATATAAAAACACTCATAATTTTCTAAGTAGCTATTCAGCCAGTAAAATCAAGCGAGAAGTCTATAGCTTGGTTACGTTCGACTACGTTATTTTCAAGTGAACCTTAGGAAATATTCTGTTTTCCGTAACCGCATGCCAGTTAATGTAAATTCTAAATGCGAACATCTAATATGTTTCTTTAAGTTTTATGCGTCTAACTTTAACAACTGGTTTAATAGTAGCATATGCTTATTTGCGTTTATAGCAGTTTCATAAATTCACTTGATTGACGCCTTGTTGAAAATTGTTACGTTCATCACAACTTCAATTTATCATAATGTAGTGTTTTTCCCTNTCATGACAATAGTGTGTTGTTTTAAGAAACTGCTTTTGAGAGGAAGTTATAAAGAAAACAGATTGCTACAGTTGCATAGATTACTTATATAAAAACACTCATAATTTTCTAAGTAGCTATTCAGCTAGTAAAATCAAGCGAGAAGTCTATAGCTTGGTTACGTTCGACTACGTTATTTTCAAGTGAACCTTAGGAAATATTCTGTTTTCCGTAACCGCAAGCCAGTTAATGTAAATACTAAATGCGAACATCTAATATGTTTCTTTAAGTTTTATGCGTCTAACTTTAAGAACTGGTTTAATAGTGGCATATGCTTATTTGCGTTTATAGCAGTTTCATAAAGTCACTTGATTGACGCCTTGTTGAAAATTGTTACGTTCATCACAACTTCAATTTATCATAATGTAGTGTTTTTCCCTTTTACACAATATTTAGTTGATTATGTTAAATGACCGGTTTTGTCGTTCTTGCAAAAAAATAAGTTTACAGACAATCTAATTTTCCTACCTAATAAGCATTTTTATTTTTAACTGCCGTTTAAAGTTATCTAAATTGGTTTTCAATTTTCCATAATGTAGTGCTTTTACACAATGTTTATTTGATTATGTTAAATGACCGGTTATGTCATTTCTTGCAAAACATAAGTTTACAGACAATCTAAGTTTCCTACCTAATAAGCATTTTTATTTTTAACTGCCGTTTAAAGTTATCTAAATTGGTTTTCATGACTGTGTAAGTTCGGTTAGTTCAAATTATCTCGAATCTCAGGACACTGAATGATAATATTTGTCGCTGAACACCGTTCATTTTCTTCCTGTTGAGACATGTTAGAATTTTGCTTGCAATTGGTATTAATAATAATGACAGTTTACAATTTGACTTGGAAGAGATTCCGTTGCTTGAAGAGCTTTAAGAAAATCATCATCGTTCGCACCTCATTTCAGCAAGATGATACTTCAGCGAAAGTATTAAGAACAAATGTATTACAACACACATCGCTACACACTAATCAAATATAATGACCACCACCGCTCTTTGTGCGATATTGGTTAATAAAATATACTCTCTCATCGAAGTGAAATGACCTCGCGCCTTCTCGCCAGTTCTACCTAAATTGGAGATTAAGTTTTGCCAAGATGGTGAAACCGTATGTTTATGTGAAACTGAAGTGGCTTCAGACGTATTTTATGGTGCGTGATACAGCAAAAATGTTCAACCAAACATTCGCAGAAAAATTCAATTATTAATTACATGGTAATAAATAGCTAATACTTAAAAAAAATACCTGGCACTGTGGCACGTTTACATAAATATTTACTTTCATTTCAGCCTAAATGTTTAGTTTAGCATAGTGAGATAAGACGCAGTCTCGAAAATCAGGATGATAACTCTGAAAACACTGTTATGATTGGTCCCGTTCAATTTTGCTTGGTTAGGAAGTTTGAACGGGATTAATCATAACAACACGCATCGCATTATTTTGCTCGAAGAGAAATAAAACGTTAAACAATTGAGATCCTTAATTTTTTGGATGAATTGGTTTTGGTAATAATTGAACAGTGACGAGTTAAAATTGACGTCAAAGTGCGATTACTCCAGTTGTAAGCCGAACTCGAACCAGCGAAGTGCATCGCAGTTTTAAGTAAATGCGATGTGTTAAGTCCATCGCACAAGAGCCAATAATTTTAGGAATCTGATACGACAGCTACATCTTCGCAATCACGTGACTACAGCACACGTTCAGGTTCTGTTCTGTGGCCTTATGACCTCGGACGAGACAGCACATATCGCGATTTTTACAACGCAAATCCGAAGGTATTGACAGGTTTTCTTCCAGTCTGATGTCAGGTATCAACGAACCAAATATCACACGGCCAACAGGAGACTGTAGGTCTATCTGTAGGTACATCTGAATCTCGCGAAGCAAAAGTGTACTAAAAGGAGCTCAAGACATGAATTTTCGCCAGTTTTGCAAGTTCGGAATGTAATAGTGAAATTTTAATATATGTCATTGAAAAACATCTAAATGCAAATAAAATCATGGTAATTTTCCCACTGTTTAGTCACTGTCGCCGAGCCNAAATGTTCAACCAAACATTCGCAGAAAAATTCAATTATTAATTACATGGTAATAAATAGCTAATACTTAAAAAAAATACCTGGCACTGTGGCACGTTTACATAAATATGTACTTTCATTTCAGCCTAAATGTTTAGTTTAGCATAGTGAGATAAGACGCAGTCTCGAAAATCAGGATGATAACTCNTACTTTCATTTCAGCCTAAATGTTTAGTTTAGCATAGTGAGATAAGACGCAGTCTCGAAAATCAGGATGATAACTCTGAAAACACTGTTATGATTGGTCCCGTTCAATTTTGCTTGGTTAGGAAGTTTTAACGGGATTAATCATAACAACATGCATCGCATTATTTTGCTCGAAGAGAAATAAAACGTTAAACAATTGAGATCCTTAATTTTTTGGATGAATTGGTTTTGGTAATAATTGAACAGTGACGAGTTAAAATTGACGTCAAAGTGCGATTACTCCAGTTGTAAGCCGAACTCGAACCAGCGAAGTGCATCGCAGTTTTAAGTAAATGCGATGTGTTAAGTCCATCGCACAAGAGCCAATAATTTTAGGAATCTGATACGACAGCTNCGCAGTTTTAAGTAAATGCGATGTGTTAAGTCCATCGCACAAGAGCCAATAATTTTAGGAATCTGATACGACAGCTACATCTTCGCAATCACGTGACTACAGCACATGTTCAGGTTCTGTTCTGTGGCCTTATGACCTCGGACGAGACAGCACATATCGCGATTTTTACAACGCAAATCCGAAGGTATTGACAGGTTTTCTTCCAGTCTGATGTCAGGTATCAACGAACCAAATATCACACGGCCAACAGGAGACTGTAGNATGTAGGTCTATCTATTGTACATCTGAATCTCGCGAAGCAAAAGTGTACTAAAAGGAGCTCAAGACATGAATTTTCGCCAGTTTTGCAAGTTCGGAATGTAATAGTGAAATTTTAAAATATGTCATTGAAAAACATCTAAATGCAAATAAAATCATGGTAATTTTCCCACTGTTTAGTCACTGTCGCCGAGCCNATATGTCATTGAAAAACATCTAAATGCAAATAAAATCATGGTAATTTTCCCACTGTTTAGTCACTGTCGCCGAGCCAAATCTACAGATTATCTTAATAACCGAAGGGCTTGGTTATTAAGGCTTCATGCTGACTCCGGAACCAGCATTGAAGTGCACACTGGCAACATCGAACGGCGAATCGGATAACAAATTACAAATTCCTGAAAGGTGTGCGCTTACACATGCATAACTTTCCGCTGGCCAAAACTTTTGTCCGGCCTCCGTTCCAATTGTTTTGTAAGGGCTGCACAAAATGACACATTTAATGATAACCGAGTCTAACAGGCATTCCTAGCGGATAGGATATGTGCGCGGCTGTACATATGTTATATTTTCTACATAATGCATTTATCAAACAGCATTCAACTGCAAGTAAATAATGTCCACAGATATCCTGCAGACTTAATGATCACTCAATTTATGATTAATTGCAAANCATTCAACTGCAAGTAAATAATGTCCACAGATATCCTGCAGACTTAATGATCACTCAATTTATGATTAATTGCAAGAGACGAGCTGTCTGTATAAATAAACTATGGCGTGTTCAAAATGCTTGTGTTAGTTTTGTGTTGGGACTAAAGCCACGTGATCATATCTCGGGTTATCCAGAAAAACTAAAGCGCATTGGCTTAAGCGCGAGGCGTTTGCNGGACTAAAGCCACGTGATCATATCTCGGGTTATCCAGAAAAACTAAAGCGCATTGGCTTAAGCGCGAGGCGTTTGCTCCAGAGCCTTGCTTTAGCCTACGAAATGATGTCTTTGCCCAATACCGGCCTCGAATACTTGGTCTCGGTGTTGAAAATCCTGGGCGGCAATTACATGTAGCCTCGATACCCACTCTTAATTACCCTATCAACTTTACCTACACATCTCAAACGTACGCTAAATATTTTGCTATAGCGACAATGCTGTGCGTGTTCTGAACATATTTCTGTATAAAAAAAATCCATAGTTACCGCTTAAAATTCTGGAGAACCTGAACACACGTGAAGATTGTGTGTGCTTTCTCCCATCGCCATCGCAGTTCTTCCTTACTACTGAGTGTGACCTCGAGGCGTTTAATATTGATTACTAAGGATTCCCTTTAAAGACCGCGGTACACGAGCAGATAAAATCGGAGCCGTTTCAGTTCCATTGTCGGGGGAAATGCCCTCACTTCTCTATTTCATTAAACGAATAAATGAATAAATAATAACATTTAATTCATTATTTTCGTGGAAAACCTTTACGTTTTACTATTATTTTCAAGGTCCCCGAAATATCCCAAAAACCTGCTTAAGACTTATNCGGAAGTTCTACTAATAGTTACCATCCTGCAGGCCTATCATGACCCACGAACGCTAGTTCGCTTCCGAACGCAGATCCGCGTTGTACCGTGTTTCATATAGCGTTTTAGCGATTATGACCACTACTTGCGACGATCGCTGCCTTTTGCTTCAAAGCAAACACTTTTGCGTTAACACACACTTTGCGATGAGAATTGGCAATACTTACATTGAAAAGATATCGCCCTTTTGAATAAAATCGAGGCAAGTTTCTGTCTTCAACGTTTACCGAAAGCCATTTTTGACGTCGTTTAAATGAACAACATGTGCGCAATGAATTAANGTCGTTTAAATGAACAACATGTGCGCAATGAATTAAATAAGTATAAAAATATACACATTACAAACATCAAGCAAAATATTGAAAAGCGGTCATCTCACAGTTAAAAAAAAAGGGCCGTAAAATTACGGAAAATACTCGTTACAAATTATCCAGACATCTGAGTTAAATTACAGTATCTTGGTTTTTTTTTTTCTCAATAAAATTCTCTCCGTAAATTTCACATAATTCTCTATGAATTCACAGAACGTGTCCACTAACTTGCAAATTTGCCTTTTTAAATCTGCTCTTTATAAAAAAAAGGTAACAATAAAAAAGTTTTACTTTCGCTATGTGGGTGAAACACCGCGTACAAAAATTATTCTAAAAAAATGTAAAATATTGGTACGATGGCAGGATTTGAACTCGGGAAGAATTTCTGATACTCTTATCACATTATCCACTCACCTACCACACACTTACAAGACGTAGTGTTGTAAATAAAGAACTTATAAGTATAATGCATGTAAAGCTCAGTTTCTAGTCATGTGTGTGCCATTATTTTTATTTCAACTATAAAATCAGGGATAAGAAAAAGAGTTTTTTTTTTTTTCGTAATGTATTTCATTGAGGGATTTCAACAACACAAATCGGAAAATTAAAAATCAATAACTCGAACCACTCACCTTTACATGAAGTATTTCGTAAATATGGATTTTACATGGAAGTAACGAACGCGACTGTCTTAGTTTCAAGTTGTGTTAGAGCACTTCCTGTATTTGTGGTTCATAAAACGAGGTTACCAAAAAAATTGTTTTATTTTCGTTATGTATGTGTTCCACTGTGTAGACAGAAAGTTTTATTCTGTTGCGTAATTTGAACAAGAATCAACGAATTGGCACTCCCTGAGTGATTCGCTACTCACTCACTACTATTTTACACGAAGCAGTATTGAGCAGATAGGATTTTATATGCTTCAGGTATCATCTGCATTGTTCGTGTCTCAAAGTCGAAGCCATTAGAATACAAAGAGCTTCTGTAAAAAAAAAAAAATTAATGGAAAATGGTATATTTCCACTCTACTAATGATGCAGAATACAAATATACTAGGGGCATTAATGTCCGACTAATTTCGTAATATGTGCCCACCTAACCTAACAAAACCTAACCCCACGATGGGTGAATCATTTTTTTACATTTTTAAACTAACCTAGGATTGTTGGATTTTACAATAACCTAGGATTGTAGGGTTGTACACTAACGTAGGATGTTTGGGTTTTACACTAAACTATGAATGTAGAATTGTAGGGATTTAAAGGAACCTTAAAACACACCAAATGAATGTAAATTGACTCACCTAGGTGGGGGCTGGTATAATTCCTCTGACGTTAATAGACGTAAACAAACATATTTTGCAAGTTTTTTTAATATGTTCTACTTATTTCAACATTACGCCCTCTTGAATATGAAGAAGGTAAACTGTTCAGAACCCATTAATGCAACTTTTGTTGGTCTAAGACGTTTCGTTCAAAAATGTAAACAAACTGGCTGAACAGTTATTTCGCAATTTTGTTCAATTTTTTAAAATATGTTGTACTTATTTTAAAGCTATGCCCCTAGTAAATTCGTGTTCTACATGATTAGTAGAGTAGAAATATATAAAAATTTTGAATTTTTATTGTATTTTTCAGAAAGTGGTATATTTCGACTCTACTAATCACGTAGAACACAAATATACTAGGGACATTAACGTCCGTCGAATTTCCTAACATGTACCCACCTAACCGAACAGAACCTAACTCCACGATGGATGAATCACTATTTTACGTTTTTAAAATAACCTAGGATTGTAAGGTTGTAAAGTCAATATTAATCAAATCTCCGATCAACACTCTACAATCACAGACTAGATGGGAACCCTATAATCCTACTTTAGTTTAAACAACTGCAATCGTAGGTTAGTTAAAATCGCTACGATCCTAGGTTAGTTTAAAAATGTAAAATAGTGATTCACCCATCGTGGGGTTAGGTTCTATTCGGTTAGGTGTGCACATATTATACTATTAGTCATACGTTAATGACGCTACTATAGTCGTGTTCTGCGTTACCTACGAATAATCCAAGGTTAGTTTAAAAATAATGTGAAATTGTGGGGTAAAAACGTCCGGAAAAACCTTGCTCGAATTACGTAATATAACTACATTTGCACGTTGAGCTACCTGTTATGATTTTTGGGTTTTACACTTAACTACGAATTTAGGATTTTAGGTATTTAAAGGAACAGTAAAACACACCAACAGAATATCAATTTGCTCACGGATAAACTTCATCTGTCAACTGCCAATTCAACCTCGCCTCACTCGACGTGTTCCACAAATCCGGCACATACGCGCATATAACGCACTGAAACACTCGTTTACAGCCGAATATATACACAGAAGCACTCGTTAATAGGCTAATATAACGCACAAAAGCACTCTTTCTTGCGTTCTCCGTTTTAAATCCGCCTGATTAGAACGACATGGACGATGCCTGCAAAGGCGCGAAGGCGACTGACAAGGTTAAAAATTGTCCGTTAAAATACCGGTGATGACATCGGTCGCCGCCAGGTAGCGTGTGGAATTTGCAATTCGCAGCCATTATTAATGGCGGTAGACGTTAATAGACGTAAACATCAAATTTCGGGATTTCTTTAAATATGTTCTACTTATTTTAACATTACGCCGTCTTGAATATGAACAAGGTAAGCTGTGTAGAACCCGTTAATGCAACTTTTGTTGGTCTAGGACGTTTCGTTCACAAACGTAAACAAACTCTCAGGAACAGTCATCTCGCAAATTTGTTCAATTTTTTAAAATATGTTGTACTTATTTTAAAGCTATTCCCCTAGTATATTCGTGTTCTACGTGATTAGTAGAGTCGAAATATGCCACTTTCTGGAGTTTTTATTTTACAGAAAAGCCCCTAAACTTAATAATTACCGTTCATTGTATTTTTAACTCGCACGTAGTACCTAATACATAAAGGCGTAGGCCTAAGATAATGTAAATTTCAGATATTTAAAAAATTTCATAATTTGTGTGCACGGCGAGAAAAAAATTTCAAAGAACTAGATAATTAAAACGCTGAAAAACGACTATTAGTTAAAAAAAAAAAAATAGACCCTACCGGATTAGAACCCATCAACATTCTACATCTAGTGCCTCAGCAGTAACCTCTGCCACNTGAGGGATTTCAACAACACAAATCGGAAAATTAAAAATCAATAACTCGAACCACTCACCTTTACATGAAGTATTTAGTAAATATGGATTTTACATGGAAGTAACGAACGTGACTGTCTTAGTTTCAAGTTGTGTTAGAGCACTTCCTGTATTTGTGGTTCATAAAACGAGGTTACGAAAAAAATTGTTTTATTTTCGTTATGTACGTGTTCCACTGTGTAGACAGAAGGNCCTTTACATGAAGTATTTCGTAAATATGGATTTTACATGGAAGTAACGAACGTGACTGTCTTAGTTTCAAGTTGTGTTAGAGCACTTCCTGTATTTGTGGTTCATAAAACGAGGTTACGAAAAAAATTGTTTTATTTTCGTTATGTACGTGTTCCACTGTGTAGACAGAAAGTTTTATTCTGTTGCGTAATTTGAACAAGAATCAACGAATTGGCACTCCCTGAGTGCTTCGCTACTCACTCACTACTATTTTACACGAAGCAGTATTGAGCAGATAGGATTTTATATGCTTCAGGTATCATCTGCATTGTTCGTGTCTCAAAGTCGAAGCCATTAGAATACAAAGAGCTTCTGTAAAAAAAAAAATTAATGGAAAATGGTATATTTCCACTCTACTAATGATGCAGAATACAAATATACTAGGGGCATTAATGTCCGACTAATTTCGTAATATGTGCCCACCTAACCTAACAAAACCTAACCCCACGATGGGTGAATCATTTTTTTACATTTTTAAACTAACCTAGGATTGTTGGATTTTACAATAACCTAGGATTGTAGGGTTGTACACTAACGTAGGATGTTTGGGTTTTACACTAAACTATGAATGTAGAATTGTAGGGATTTAAAGGAACCTTAAAACACACCAAATGAATGTAAATTGACTCACCTAGGTGGGGGCTGGTATAATTCCTCTGACGTTAATAGACGTAAACAAACATATTTTGCAAGTTTTTTTAATATATTCTACTTATTTCAACATTACGCCCTCTTGAATATGAAGAAGGTAAACTGTTCAGAACCCATTAATGCAACTTTTGTTGGTCTAAGACGTTTCGTTCAGAAATGTAAACAAACTAGCTGAACAGTAATTTCGCAATTTTGTTCAATTTTTAAAAATATGTTGTACTTATTTTAAAGCTATGCCCCTAGTATATTCGTGTTCTGCATGATTAGTAGAGTAGAAATATATAAAAATTTTGAATTTTTATTGTATTTTTCAGAAAGTGGTATATTTCGACTCTACTAATCACGTAGAACACAAGTATTCTAGGGACATTAACGTCCGTCGAATTTCCTAACATGTACCCACCTAACCGAACAGAACCTAACTCCACGATGGATGAATCACTATTTTACGTTTTTAAAATAACCTAGGATTGTAAGGTTGTAAAGTCAATATTAATCAAATCTCCGATCAACACTCTACAATCACATACTAGATGGGAACCCTATAATCCTACTTTAGTTTAAACAACTGCAATCGTAGGTTAGTTAAAATCGCTACGATCCTAGGTTAGTTTAAAAATGTAAAATAGTGATTCACCCATCGTGGGGTTAGGTTCTATTCGGTTAGGTGTGCACATATTATACTATTAGTCATACGTTAATGACGCTACTATAGTCGTGTTCTGCGTTACCTACGAATAATCCAAGGTTAGTTTAAAAATAATGTGAAATTGTGGGGTAAAAACGTCCGGAAAAACCTTGCTCGAATTACGTAATATAACTACATTTGCACGTTGAGCTACCTGTTATAATTTTTGGGTTTTACACTTAACTACGAATTTAGGATTTTAGGTATTTAAAGGAGCAGTAAAACACACCAACAGAATATCAATTTACTCACGGATAAACTTCATCTGTCAACTGCCAATTCAACCTCGCCTCACTCGACGTGTTCCACAAATCCGGCACATACGCGCATATAACGCACTGAAACACTCGTTTACAGCCGAATATATACACAGAAGCACTCGTTAATAGGCTAATATAACGCACAAAAGCACTCTTTCTTGCGTTCTCTGTTTTAAATCCGCCTGATTAGAACGACATGGACGATGCTGGCAAAGGCGCGAAGGCGACTGACAAGGTTAAAAATTGTCCGTTAAAATACCGGTGATGACATCGGTCGCCGCCAGGTAGCGTGTGGAATTTGCAATTCGCAGCCATTATTAATGGCGGTAGACGTTAATAGACGTAAACATCAAATTTCGGGATTTCTTTAAATATGTTCTACTTATTTTAACATTACGCCGTCTTGAATATGAACAAGGTAAGCTGTGTAGAACCCGTTAATGCAACTTTTGTTGGTCTAGGACGTTTCGTTCACAAACGTAAACAAACTCTCAGGAACAGTCATCTCGCAAATTTGTTCAATTTTTTAAAATATGTTGTACTTATTTTAAAGCTATTCCCCTAGTATATTCGTGTTCTACGTGATTAGTAGAGTCGAAATATACCACTTTCTGGAGTTTTTTATTTTACAGAAAAGCCCCTAAACTTAATAATTACCGTTCATTGTATTTTTAACTCGCACGTAGTACCTAATACATAAAGGCGTAGGCCCAAGATAATGTAAATTTCCAATATTTAAAAATTTTCATAATTTGTGTGCACGGCGAGAAAAAAATTTCAAAGAACAAGATAGTTAAAACGCTGAAAAACGACTATTAGTTAAAAAAAAAATAGACCCTACCGGATTAGAACCCATCAACATTCTACATCTAGTGCCTCAGCAGTAACCTCTGCCACNAAAAAAAAAATAGACCCTACCGGATTAGAACCCATCAACATTCTACATCTAGTGCCTCAGCAGTAACCTCTGCCACTGCGCTACAGTACACTTGAAAACCACACGCCTCATAATATTTTAAGTATGTTGCACACAGCTGTGCGACACGGTGGCTTGAAAATAGTACTCATTTAGAAAAAAAAAAACAAAGAAAATAGCCGTGTTTCTAGGCTCCATTAATTGATTACAACAGTTTTTTTTTTACGAGATCACGGTCGCCTCAAGAAAAATGTCCGCCATTTTCTCTTGCTGCGCGATACGCAAAGTGGTTTTGCGCGGCGACGTACGTCTCCCGCGTTTAAGTTAGCGACGGGGTTTTTTTTTTATCGTCGACGCAGAGTTTGCGTTCGCAAACCGAGCGGTCGTAATCGGAACTAACGCAGAGTGCGGCTTCCGCGTCTGAACGCAAAAACTGCCTCGCGTCTCCTAGCGTCGTGGTCGCAACAGTCCCGTTGGAGTCGGAAGCCGAATTCACATCGAAAACGGGCATACCCCACCCGACTTTTATTCTCACTGATCGATCAAAATCCGTTACGTCATTTATTTTGACTTTGCTGAAGAGAAAACTGAATTTTTTTTGCTGTCGGCGTACTCACTCGGGAGAAAATGATAATAATAATAATAATATTCGTTGCATAACAACCTGATATAGCGCCGAAGATGTTAAAAACACCCGCCAGTCGGGATAATTCTTGCCACCCCTGCAAGGCGAAGGAAGAATTGGGCGCAGCAGTAGTATAGTACGTATATATAGTCTATTCGCGGTACCTTCACACCTTTTTGAATTAAGCCTTCGAAAAATCACCCCCCACCTTATGACGTGTTGGGTTGTTTACTAAATATGTCGCGTGCCACAAGCGTTTTATACTCCTGTTATCATTTTTAAAAAATTTCATTTCTGGTTAAATTAAAATTTTACGTGTGTTGTATTTATAGGTTACATTTTAATTTATAATTATTACGAATAAAATCGGAGATAAAATAGACATGTTGGTAATATCCCAGTAAGAAATAGTTCTCGTGCGAGACAGTATTAGAATGATTGCGCTCAAATGGTGTGTTTTGTCTCTCTGGTGTGATTTTCCCTTCTGCCGCACATGGTCCTGTACAGGCTTCTACAAGGCCTGGGACACGAGCCGGTATGCAAGCCCCGCTATGTGAGCTGTATTACACGACAGCAGTTCGCGTACTAGCATTGCACACCCTCCGTAGGTGCGCAGCGTGTGGTTTGTAGTAAATGTGAACCCCATTTATAGAGCTAATACCAGTTAGTAATTTGCGTAAGCAAAAAAAAAAAATATCACTAGCAGTCACATCTTAATTTGGTTATATTACTATTGGCCTTGTACATAAATTCATTGCTTACTAGTATAGTTTAATTCATTTTCTTGAAAATTATGTGAAGTCACTAGAGTAGGAGTGTGTTATTNTTTAATTCATTTTCTTGAAAATTATGTGAAGTCACTAGAGTAGGAGTGTGTTATTTTTTATTTTGACGACAATTATTAACCGTTTGCAAAATATAGATTTTTATTTACGTACCAAGTTACTATCCGCACGTAAAATTTCGAACTCACGCCCAAAATTCACATTTACCTCACGGGTGCCGTGACTTTACCACTGTACCACCAGTTCACACGTAATCACTGTGTTTATGACATGTAGATACGAGAACCACTTGAATTATTTTTTTTAATTGTGCAGGTAATGTTTTAAATATTTAAAACGGTTTTATACAGTAATTGTAAGATGTTATCGCTAGCATTATTCGTCGTTGACGTATTTCTATTCTATTTGAAAGATGTTCAACCACACGGACATGTATTCAAGATGGAGGCGTCCTGTTCGGTTTCTTCGTCAACTCATCTCAAGAAGTAGCCATTAGGAAACGCCCTACGCTCTGAAACTGCGGTTTAATTGGCTAGTTATGAAACCTGGTATTATGGAACCTGCCACGAAAAATAGGACGTGTCCTATTATCAAACCTGATACGAAATCTGGCCGTACAAAGCGGGAAATGTCACGACGGGTGCCACACTAGCTCGTGTAACGGCAACTTTGGCGGACCTTGCACAAGCTTTTACGGAATCTGGTATTGCGTGATATCGCCTTTACTTAGCTTAGCTTGCACGAGGCGGAGGAATGCTGTAGTCTGAAAGTGTAACTTTATCAGGGGTTCAGAAAAGTTGGAAGTGAATGGAAAATATTTTCTTGACTTCCGTGGCGTCCAAACGTACATGCAAGAGGCTGCCGCCGGCGCTGCTCGTGCACAATTTGACGGCGGTCCGTGAATGCCACGCCGCGGTTACAGAGGAATAAAGTGGAGTGGAGACATTTTGGGCGGCTCTTATCTTCGAGGTCTTGAGAGCCGATGATGGTGTGGTGAGGTAGGTATAGAGAAGCGCCGGAAATCAAGGGGGGGGGGGAAACGAGAGCTCCCCGAGTAAACCCGTGGGCACGACTCCCACACGCAAAAATCCGGAAGTAACCCCATCGGGAATCGAACCCGGTTCGCCTGAGTAGGAGGAGGGTAATCATATCACTACACCACCGCGTCGCGATGATAGCTCGGCGCTCTGCCTGCCACCTGCAAGGTAGGGCCACAGTAATATATTTTTGACGTGGAAACGCCTTTGAAATCAGACGCATGAGGTATCAGAACGGAAAGGGCGACGTTAACGTTTGCAGGGTGATCCATTCCGACACCGTAACTCCCTGGCTGAAACAAACAGGAATAAACGGCTAATATTTGATGAAAAGTACCCAAACGTACACTTTGAATTATAAGTCGTGAACGAGTGAAGAAGCTATAACTCCTCAGCAATTTTTCTTGCGTTTTTCTTCACGGATCGAAGAGCGTAACTTTCATCGCGGGCAGACAGCTTCCTTGGCTGTCCTCATCGTGGTTTATTTCGAAGTAAATGTTCTGTTGTGAGTTTCTTTATTAGATACCCGACAGAAGAAGGTAGATAAACTTGTATAGAAGTGATCGGTATCAGCATGCGTGGAGAAATACGAATGCAGCTTCCAAAAAACAGAACATTGCTCCAACTGTGAAACACGGAGGAAACCCGGTTATGTTTTGGGGATGCGTGAATGCTAATGAGATGGCTCACATTGATGTTATCGAAGACATTATGTACTGGAATAAGTATTTAACTATACTAAATTCCATTCTAAAGGAAAGTGCAAAGAAACTTGGGTTGGATGACAGATGGATGTTCTAAAAAGATACCTTTCCCAAACGCAGAGCATATTACAGTATGCACGACAGTGATCCTCTACCGAACACCCCACCACCACGAAACTCCACCTTAATCACCGGGTTACATCCTATAGAGAACTATGATCTGAAGGAAACAGTACGGATACGCCAACCCTCCAAAATAGAGAATTGTTGGTTGCGTGCGTCCAAGTAGAGTGGGCACAAATGAACGTCAGTACTTGCCAGAAGTACATAAATGCGATACCAAAATGCCTTCAAGCCTTAATTGGAGTCAAGGGCTATTAGAACCAGTACATATAATGAAGTGGGCAGTCGTCTTCTTTTTGGATGTTTATTTGTATTCTTCTGTGTGTCCAAATACTGTTTTTGTTGGAAAGAGGTTGCTTGTTCAGTTAATTTGTATTTTATTCTGACGGATGTACTATAGCACTGATAACATGTGTAGACACAGATGAAAGACACTTCATGCATCTAACTGCTTCATTGATAATATAAGATCATGTACTTTATTTTAGAAACATATGGGTTTTTATTTTTGTTAAAGGTGTCCAGTAGTATGATTATCTATGTTTTGCGACAACGGGATCTGGGATCGGAGACCGGAGCTACTCATGTTCTGTCATTCCGGTCCCCCGGGGGCCATTTTTCGCAAAAAAAAATTTCTCCCTCAAAATCGACTAAATTTCTCTCGGAATTTCTTTTTTTTCNCCCGGGGGCCATTTTTCGCAAAAAAAAATTTCTCCCTCAAAATCGACTAAATTTCTCTCGGAATTTCTTTTTTTTCCCTCAAAATTTCCCTTTTTCTTTACAAAATTCCCGTTTTTCCCTCAAAAACGCACCGTTCCTCCCAAGCTGCAAAAAAGAAATCCCGAAAGTCCTTTTTCGGTCCATGCGACAGATTTTGGGGGGATAGTTTTTGAAGGCAGAGCAATAGCGGCCATATTGGCTTTATAGGCAAAGAGTCCAGGGTCCGGAGTCNTGGGGGGATAGTTTTTGAAGGCAGAGCAATAGCGGCCATATTGGCTTTATAGGCAAAGAGTCCAGGGTCCGGAGTCAGACCTAACCACCAGCCATGTTTGTTCTGTCAGCCATCTTGGTTCTGTCAGTCACCTTGTCCACTATATTGGAACCAGGTGACCTTGTGGAAACTGGAACTGAGGTCCATGGAAACTGGAAAAACCCAAAAATTCCCCAAAAAATCCTAAAAATCCCAACAAATCCCGAAAATCCTTCAATAATTATAAAAAATTATTTAAACATATTTTTTAATTTTTACATGTTCGAGCTTAGTGGATAGGATGGACTGGAACAGACCAGCCACCGTGTTATGACGTCATCCAATCGCCATGTTGGACCCAAATTACCTTGACCCTATAACCGTGACCTTGCATGACCTTGAAAACAAAAACCCGAGAAAAAATTGTAAACATGGGATAAATTCATAAAAGTCAGCAAGCCTATTACATTTCTGACTACGACCGCCATATTTGATCCAGGTGACCTTGTCATTTGACCTTGAAAACAGGGATATTTGACCTTGAAATTAAAATTGGTCAAAATCCCAAAAAAAGACAAGAAAAAGAAAAATTTCTAAAAAAAATATTTGAAAATTAGTAAAAGAATTATTATTAAAATGTATTATTAAAATTATTAAAATTAATTCAGTATTTAAAAACGTTTACCTTAAACTTTTAATTCAACATTTATATATTTAATTACTTTCCACCCGTTCTTGCCAACTTTATTCGGCGCATGCCAGTCGGTGTGCCTGATAAAATAAGTGGTTTTATTTTTCAATGGTTTATTTCAAAAGTGCTTGTTTAATTGTGGACAGCTTATACCGACATTTATTTCCTCAGAGTTTGGAAAGTGTTTTTATATAGTATACAATGTACTTCTATGTTACCTGTGAGTTTTGTGATTCTCAAAATAATATTCCAGTCATCTTAATATGTACAGCGTCAACATATTCTGAATACGAATTTCCGAACTTCTTAGTTCATTAGAAATAATTTTCCGTTCGCCACGAATACGGGAAACTAACTTGAAATGATTTACCTCTTCTCACCCCAACACCTCAGATATGGTATTTTCTTTCCAGAAACAAATGAATAATTACAGTTCCCTCCGCAGGAGTGTTACCCCAAGAAGCGGGAACTTCGCCGAAGCAAAGAGAAAGTTACGGTACGTTCGCGAACAGACGGCAGGAAACGGAAGAAAAACAGTAGACGCACTGCCAGTGCGAACACAGAAGTACCAACTTTGCGCCCTAAAGACAAGTAAGCATCCCAAAATTAACGATCCTTAGAGTTACCTACGTTACCAAAGCTGCAGTAGATTTACATAGATACGCAGCCAAACACACAAATTACAATGTGCGGAGTTGTTTTTTACTGGCTGTTGTGACTTCATTACGCCTTTTAACATTTCGACAAAACATTTCCCAAAAGCTTATCTGTAAAATTATCTGAAAAAGGTTTGTGGATGAAAGTATATCCGAAATAATAAATTCCGCTAAATTCTTGTTCTGTTATGTTGAATAACAACTTTACAAACAAATACTTGTATCATGTTTGAAACCATACGTAGCCGAAATTTTCTGTGTTGATGAAAAATACTTTCTTGGAAATAAATGTAATTTTAATCAACCTTGTCAAGAATTTTACACGTCGATATATTATTCTTATTTTTAATCGATTCTCCGAACACAGCAAAAAATTCTAACGTATGCACTCAAAAATTCCACGATATTCCGAATGTATTCAGTGATTGTAGCTAAAGCTGTAATTCTTAGTGAGTGGTTTCACTAAATGCCCTTTTTATATTCGTTGCCCTACAACAATCTTAGGCATCTTTTAATGTGTTTGGAGTTGATTTATGTCCCACTCCGTCATAAATAATTAGCCTTCAAAAATAAAACTTTTGTTTTTGCTGCCTGGTTGTTCCTGGGTTGTTCCTGTATGTGATTCCCCGCCTTAATTACTATTTTTTAGTACGCTTGCACGGAGTATTGTCTACTTGCCAAGCGTCGCCAGCGTATAACATTTTCGTGTGTTTCAAATGGAAATAGTGAGTCCTAGATAGTTGCGAAAAGGCGGTTCTTTTTTGTTAATTAGTACTTATTTCACAATCAGATGGCATCAAAAATATGAAGACAAAACGTTTTGTGCAATAAGAAGGGCGCACCTATTATGCCCACGTAGCGGGGAAATAATTAAGACACGTTGATCATTATTTGAAGATCTTCATGACGTAAAAACACCATTCATAGGATAATAGTTTAATTTAAAGAATTTTGTGGTGTTTAAAGAAATACCGTTGCAACCCGGAATTTAAATGTTGAATATATTCCTTAGAAACTAGTGTAGAATATAAGTAGCATACCGTATATGTATGTATATGTGTGTATGTATATATATACATATATATATATACGACCTACATTTTCATTAAGAATCGCCTCCCGAAATATTTCGGGCGATCTTCCGAAAAACTTGTAAAATTAATTCACCCCTGTTTATGTTGTGGGGCATTGTATTTAATGGTATAAGTCTGAAGTTTTCAGAAAGTCATATGATAATTATTTTCTGCGTGTGGGTGTTGGAACACGTATTTTATGAAAATTTGTAGATTATGAAGCTGTTCTTTATATGATAATAATTTGTTTAATGTAGTTTTAATCCCTTGTATATAAATGTTTAATTTACTTGCCAGCCAGTAAACACGCGGAACTTTATACTTTAAATACGTAATTATTTGGAATGAGTACAGTTTCAATAAATATGAACAACAATATTTTGTTTATGAACCTAAGGGTTCCCCTACCCAATCCAGTTCACATCTGTTTTACTAACTTCTGAATCTGCCACTTGTAAAAGGAATCGTACAGAAAACTTTTAAATTTATTTGAAGTGATGAAATGAAATGTTATTACTTCGGATAGTGTAAAATATTTTAATTAATACATTTGGATTAAAATACTGTCATGGGTTGTCAGCATTTCTTTGAATTATCAACGAAGGATCATGCCATCTGTAGATGTACTTATTGCATAGCTTCTTCTATCGTCCATAACTGTATCTGCCATCGAAAAAATATACTCTCGTAAAGCGCAAGACAACTTACAGTTAAGAAAAATTTTAGCCTACAAATGTTTGGCAATGCCGCGATACTAAGGAGAAGTGATTATTTGGATCCGCTTTGTGAAAAATACCCGTTAACCTACAGGCGTAGTAAGCCCTCACTTTCACAACAACTGCAATTCCGCAACAGAACTTCAGATATTTGTGTGGCGCCGAATGTTTTTATAGCCGTAAGGAGAACATCAAGGTTTCCTGCAAAGGTGGTCGATGATGTCTGCAGTTTTAAATGCAAGGACTTTCTAAATACCCATATAGCATCACCTAACTCAAACTTCAGCTTGAGTCTAGAATACAATACAGGATAAGGTGAAATAGTAATAACAGAATTTGAAGTAGGCTGTTAAATTTCATGTTTAGATTCGCTCTGCAAGGAATGACTGCACACAATGGATCTGGTATACTGGAGTTATGCTTTTACAGACATCCACACAACAGCACAGTGACTAGTGTTAATTATTTGAGTCAAATAGATTCCACAGACATAATATGTTGGAAGACCTTTGCTATAAATGAGTTAGTTGCTACTTCAAATTCTGTTATTACTATTTCACCTTCTCCTGTATTGTATTCTAGACGCAAGCTTAAATTTGAGTTAGGAGATGTTATATGGGTATTTAGGAAGTTGGTTGGTACGAATGGTGATGTTCGTTTGTTAGGTCATGTACAGTATGTTTATATTGCTTAATTAAATTTTTGAAAAAAAAAAATAACGGTACTTTGCCACAGACGCAAGTGCATACATCGAGACACGGTACACATTCCCTTTAATTCTCACATTCGCTTTCATTTGCTTCTATTTTTCGGACGGGATTACTTGAAACCACGTTACGAAAGCAAAACGTTTGAACAGAGGACTACCTCGCAATAATACGTCAATCGAAGAAACTTAGATTTAATTTTCCGGCTTTATATAAGTTGAATAAGAAGTGCCAAATATCGTTTGTTGTCCACATCATTATGGATCTCATGTGTGACTATACACAAATTTAACACTCTTTATAATAATTCCTAGAAGTCAAAATTGTCTTCTTTATCTCTCTACACAGAGCCAACTACTATGAAGTTGGCAATAGAATTTGCAGTTATAAACAGATTTTTTTTTTCTGTTTTTGTTATTACGCGTATGGAAATGCTTTTACATTTCTACAAAAACAATATGGGCGTGGGTTTGCCTTTTAGAGGACTTTAAAATAAAGTCAAATTTGTNAGATTTAATTTTCCGGCTTTATATAAGTTGAATAAGAAGTGCCAAATATCGTTTGTTGTCCACATCATTATGGATTTCATGTGTGACTATACACAAATTTAACACTCTTTATAATAATTCCTAGAAGTCAAAATTGTCTTCTTTATCTCTCTACACAGAGCCAACTACTATGAAGTTGGCAATAGAATTTGCAGTTATAAACAGATTTTTTTTTTTTCTGTTTTTGTTATTACGCGTATGGAAGTGCTTTTACATTTCTACAAAAACAATATGGGCGTGGGTTTGCCTTTTAGAGGACTTTAAAATAAAGTCAAATTTGTNTGCTTTTACATTTCTACAAAAACAATATGGGCGTGGGTTTGCCTTTTAGAGGACTTTAAAATAAAGTCAAATTTGTGTGGTGGCAGTCGAATCGATTTCAAATTCTGCACATGAAAAAAAGGGGAAACATCGTATAAAATGCTAAATAATCGTTTGTCGTGTTCAACTTACCAGAAAACAATCCAATAAATGTGACCCTCCAGTGTGTGTGTGTTATCCGACACGCCGCCCGCGACCAGTTTGATCCAGCCAACCCGACACTCCCGGCATTACAATCGCGATGGAAACGTGTACGTTCTGAATTATTCTTTTGTTGGCAACAAGCCCGTAATGGTTTTGTTCGCAGCTTCGCGCTTTCGCGCCTCGCGCGCGGCTGGCCGCGGGTGTTCCGGGGGTGGACGCCGGCCGGTGGTTTATGGTTCGACGCCGACCAAATAACAACTGGCGAGCCCCAGCGACCCTCGCGTTTTGAACCGCAACAAAATACAGTAAACCTCCCCCCCC
>NQII01000117.1:397781-432102 GCA_002778355.1 Clitarchus hookeri
CCCCCCTTCTGCCAAACCACCGGGAAACTCTCCAAAGTGTTCACAAAGAGAAAGATACCGTTGATAAACCGTAATATACACGCTATCCCGCTTTCTAGACAAACAGGACTTAATAAAACTACCAGAACTTCAAAACAGCAGAAAACAAACGAATTAAACCTTTTGAAGGATCCAGAGTGTTTCAACATCGACTATATAAGTCTATTTGCTGCTTCTTCACACCTTTGTGGATCAAACCTTTTAAAAAAACACATCATGTATGACGTATTTGGTTGTTTCATAAATACGCCGTGTATCACCAGCGTTATATACTTCTATTAACATAACAGTACCTTATTTTTGGTTAAATTAAACTTTCACTTACATTTTATCTATAAATTTTAATATTTCGATAATAACTAATACGAATAAAGACAGACAGGGAATAAGTGTGAGTTCCTATTCGAAATATTATAACATCAAGTGCGCACGAATACGGTGCATCGGCTCTCTGGTGTAATTTTCTAAGCTTTGTTTCTATGAGGCGGAGGAATATCTTGGAAGTAGAACTTTGGCAGGGCTTCAGGAAAGTTGGAAGTACGCGCGAATGGACTGGAAACGAGATTTTTAAAGTAAAACAGGAATTCAAACATTTTACGGTCAAGGGGAACCTGCCCCCCGCTATGCTGGAACCTTAGTTTCACTAACTAGCTTGTTCATATTTTTAAAAAAGAAAATTCTGGAAGTACCCATATACCCAACTAGATCTTGACCTCGCATAGCAGAGTACGAGCATGGACTCTGAACTACGTACTCATAATTACGTCACAATATGAGTTCTACTAAAATATTGTGACGGAAATAAGAGTGTGTGGTTTAGTCGTTATATCTGTACTGCTGTGTACGGACAATATCTAGTTGGGTATAAGGGTAGTTTCGAAATGTTCCTTTTTTAAAAACATAAACAAGCAAGGGAGACCAAAAACTATTTGGAGGCGGAAGGTTCCTTTGAAGACTTGGAAGTACTTCTCCGTAGACGCGGATGTCAAGTAGAAGAATATACACTCGCTCCAGGGCTACTTAAAGGTGTTCACTGTAAACGGATCACTTTTCAAAGCCCTGCTTAAGATCTACTTGAATGCCTACTGTGTATTTTTCCAACACTTTATTCATACGTCGGTCAAAGGAAACTATAAAATTGCTAGCTGTGCCCGCGGCTCCGCTCGCGTAGACTACAGAATTATTGTTAATTTTTTTAATAAAGTTGAATTTTAATTAGTGTTAACATTCTATAATCTAAATATATTATAAAACTCAACGACTCGGTGAATTAGAAGGTAAAAACACTCTGTTATAGGTAGATATATGCTACCGCGGAGTTTTTTTTGTCGTATTCTTATCATACACAATTCTTTACTGCATTATATTGTTCCATCTCTAACGGTTTAGACAGCGTATTGAAAGAGAGCGCGCTGGCGGCAAACTTTTTTCCGGCTTGATTCACTACTATCGTTTGTAAATTTTTTTGAGATATTTTCTCGCGATAAAAAGTAGCCATTATTATCTTTCAGCGCTCCAACTATTTCTGTGCAAGAAATAACGTCGATCTGTTGCTCGGTTGCGACGTTGCATTGTTATTCCGTTTGTGTACTTTTTCGCTTTCCAATAAGAATTTCCCCGAGAGAACGAGATATTTTCTCGGGATAAAAAGTAGCCTATGTCACTTCCCAGGCCTTCAACTATCTCTGTACAAAAAATCACGTCGATCCGTTGCTCCGTTGCGACGTGAAAGAAGGACAAACAAACAAACAAACACACTTTCACATTTATAATATTAGTTAGGATGATAAAAGTAAATATTTTTACAAATTTTCCAACTTTTGCGTATTTACGCATTAAAAAACATAAAACAAAAAAATTTATAAACCACGCGTGTTTGCCACGTCTTAACGTTTAATTAAAAGTGCTAGCACTTTTAATTAAACGTTAAGACGTGTCACTACTTTCCCTACGTCGCTACAAATTTTACTGGGCGAATGCCAGTCACTGTGCCCGTTGAAATATAGAGGTATACGGGCAGCGAAATTTCTCAAAAGTCGATTAAAAAAGTTTTCACCTTACCGGGAACAGCTTACACTTTATTTTAAGTTGTTTTCCGGCGAAGGCAGGTAACGGGCATTTTCTTGTAAAAAACGTGTCCCACTTTCCGAAAATATTTTTTTGTAACTTTCTTTACACATTCATAGAAATCTTCATCCTTCTGGTACACCACACACTGCGCAACTCTTTTTTCTCTTAGCGCAGTGGCTGCTTGTAGACAGCATGCAGTGATGGCTGGCGTACCTCAAGCTCATCAAGAAGAAAGAGGACGTCCCCTAATTTTTCGCGTTGCTACGTCTGAATACAAGAGTTAACGTAAGTTAATTCTTGCTTTCCCCATGGGTATCCTTTCTTTTTTTTTCAATTTCTTACCTTATCCCAAGGGTCCTGGTACGTCAAGAGTCGTTGAGCGTTCCGGCTGTGCCAGTTAATTTCTCAAACATTTTGTGCTTAACAATTTTCATAGATTTGACGAGCCGTACGTCAGTCGAACGTTACCCATAAACAAACATTCATATTTATATGTATTTGACTTTAATGAACTTTTACCAGAAAGGCCTATTTTAGACATTTTAATTTCGAGTTCAATGTTGCGCGGCTGATATAACATTCAATAAATTCAACAATTCTTTACTCGCATTTAGTGCCAGGGGATAATTTAAGTATAGTTTCAGAAATGTTTAATTAGCGGTGCTGCAGCAAGGAGATTTACAAATTTCAAGGCCTTTAATACAAGTACGTTTTACTCGATAAGTTTGTAGTAGATAAATATAATACAGGAACAATGTGCGATTCTTATTACGCTACAGACATCAAATTTCAAAGTTGAAGCCAGTCAAGTATTAGTAGTAGGAAAGTATTTTATTCGCATTAAACGTGCGGTACGAGATTTAAATTATTGTTATGATGCAGCATGTACGATCACTAAGAAGGAAGACCCTAAAAACGGAAAACTCGAGTACTCAGGAGGATGTAATGTCCAAGAAGAAAATACAAAACAGGGACTAGGGAAAATGTGGCAAAGGAAGCGTATCAGAAATTATAGGACGTAAAAGATAAGTGAATTTTTCATTGACTCAGGAGAAATGGACTCTTAGCTGAAGCAGTCTCGGAAGATTTGGGAAGAAAGCGAGGAAGAGGAAGAAGAGGAATTCTTCTGATAAAATAAATAATGCCGGGTGGAAACACCGCGTTGAAGAGAAGAGTTGTGGCAAGTGGTGCACCGTAGTAGGGGGCAAGTTTGGATTTCTGGAATACAAGTTTGTGTGTGTGTACAGGAATATATACGTATCAGTGGCGTGACGTCATAAAACGCGCATATGCCTGGCGCTGCCGTGAAAAATATTTAATAATTACATTATAAATGTTTTTACAGTGCCAGGCGTATGTTAACTTCTTGCGTTTTCCCCGTCCTGTTTCGCCGTTCATCGCAGAACCTGGGCGACGAGCAATACGCAGGAACAGTATTTCAAGTTTTAATTTTTAACGAAATTTTGTTTTAAAAATATAAAATTCTTGCGTTATATTAATTTTTAATTTTTTTTTTTTGTGAACGCTCTATATAGTTATAAAAATGCATATTTAAACACACATCCACATAAAATTTGTAATACGTAGCATTTAACGAACTATGTAAAATCAAAGAGTGTTCTATTTGTTTTATTGAAAATAACAGACAAACAATTACATTTGAGGTATTCAATTATTTTCTGACACAAACGTTTAAGTTTATAGATAATGTATATTCTTTTTAGTCAGTACCTTATAGGCAGTTCACGGTAAAGTGAGCACTTTTGACGCCCTAGTTACTTTTTCCTTTCAGCCATTTCTTGTTTTTTAACCACCATTATAAATAAATATTGCCATGTAAGTAATAAACACAGTGTATATATTCCATTTCACTCAGAAGTTTACGTCTAAGGCCAAAATAAATTATATGTTTTTTTATTATTATTCCAAAAGAGAGGGCTTTCAAAAGTGTCCACTGTACCACGAATGGCTTATACAAAAGAAGAATTAACCAAAGTTTTACTGATAAAATGGAGTATTTTTCTAATTTTATTTTATTTTGTGTCTTAAATTAAATTTCTATGTTATGCGGTGTATTGACATGCATTTCGATGTTATTTCGGTTTTATCACTATTCGCCGTATAATCTTGTCACTAAGTCAGTTGCGAGCCGGCGTTTCGTGAGGGTAAGTTGGTAAGCGAGGGAGGTTTGCGTGGTTGCGACCGTGTGAGGGGGGGAGGTGGATGGGGGTTTAACTGGCGCAAACAACAGCTTTCCCCACAGTATATCACTGCGCTAACGCCAGCGTACAGGCAAGGAGATTAACAATGAAGACATTCTTCTCCCCATTCAGCTTTGGAGCCAGGGTAAGCCGATAGTGGTCAGCCTATTTTCTTATTCCACGAGAGGTTATATTAAAAACACCATCCGGTGCCCACAGAGCGGAAACGATAAACGTCTCAGGTCAGTGATAATATTAAAGTTCTTAAATTTTTAAGTGTTGGTAATACTAAGTAGGAACTTATAGTCAGGTTAAAAACTCGAGTTGCTTAGCATTTATTTGTTGCTACATTTTTAATGTTATCAGAAAATACTGATGTCTGCGCCATAAATTTAAATTATATTCTAAGTTAAGTTTCCCGCTGTCCGCAGTACCAATCCACCCAAAATTATAGTTGTTTCAGTAACTACTATAGTGTTTCCTCCTTCCTCTTCCTTCCGAAGGCAGTGTGCTTGTAAAAGAGGTGGTTCGTGAAAATTCGTAACTAGTTGTCAGGTTCTGAACAAAAAATTATTTTCACCTTTTATTTTTGCGCATGTTAGACACTCCAGTAGAAAAGACACAAATCCCTTGCATGCGCTATTTTTGATCTCGGTTTTAACAGTTACTTAAAAAACGTGAAATGAAGAAAATGTTTTATATCCTTGACAATTGAATCATTTCTTATTTCCAGAGTGGCACTAATTAATGTTGCATATCATGTGGTCTTGTATTTAAGTTCGATGACATGAAGTTTGAATACGTAGGCAGTGAGACAGATGAATGCATGTAAACAACATTATAAAATTCGTGTTTATGAGACTGTACCGCTGATAACATAATTCGTCTTTTATACATTACTTGATTTCTGACGGCCTTATAATTGAAATTAGACCGAAATAACATGACACATATACCTAAACCAGTTGCCTTGTGTGAAAAAATTTCCGCGTTTCCTGGAGAACTGTTCGGATCCAAGTTTGACTAGTTAAAAGAAATATCCTGCACTATCAGGTGTTTTTCGGAACAACGTGTTACCCAACTGAATACATATATAAATACATACAAACTGACTGTCCCAAATTAATGTTTACACTCTTTGAAAAGGATAACCGAGAAACTATTAAAGACAATGTGATTATTTGGCGTTGTAGAGCAAAGCACGAGTGTTTTCGAGCGCATCAGCTATTACGCTGTTGTCAGTCCCGTTTGCAGCCATGAACGACAGCGCCACAATTGCAAAGGAAGTGGCGGAGGTGACATGGTTTTTCTTTCAAGAAATGTAAGTTGATTTTAAAGTGTTATTGGCAATGTGAGAACACGATTGAGGTGCAGAGACGATGGAGGGCAGAATTTGGCACTGTTTCACCGTCAAATGTAACATTGACACGATAAGGTAACAAGTTTGAAGGAGACGGAACTGTGTGTGATGTGAAGAATGGGCCGTGCGGCAGGAAGAAAACGACAGCGGGTAAAGGAGGTGTAAAGGGGGCAGTGTTACACACATTCACGCGTTCCCCCGTAAAGTTGAAAATCCACACACCAAGTTGTGTGCGAGTCGGGTGTCGGTAAATCAAGAGGTCCTCGCATTTTAAATCAAGTACAGTGAAGGCCCTAAATGTCCACGTTACTTCACGCTATGAAAGAAGGCGACCCAGATAGACATGTCGAACTTTTTGCGTGCGTTGTGAACGTGTGCAAAAACCAACCAACATATTACCGGCGCGCTTGTTTGGTCTTGTAAGGTAACCTTTAAATTGAATGGATCTGTCAACCACCACAACTGTGTGTACTAGGCCGTTGAAACTCCTCACACTGTGGTAGAGAAAGCTGTTAATCTTTCTGGGTTAACGGAGTGGTGCGGTATGTCTGACAGAAAACTTGTGCGGCCATTCTTTTTGAGAGGTGACGGGTTAAAGTTGCCGTACCGTGTTGCAGGACAACATCGTGCCAGCTGTTCACCAGCTCTACACAGATGACGATTGCTTTCTCCAGCAGGGCGGTGCAACCCCACGTTACCGTCGAGACATACAGTCGCTCTTGGATGAAACATTTGTTGGGCCGGGCATAGACCGCCGAGGAAGCGTTAGGTATCCGCCCAAGTCTCCGTATTTAACTCCGTTAGATCTCTATCAGTGGGCAACTCTGAATAACGCTCTGTGCGCCACAACGTCGCGGATACTGAATGCCATAAGAGATGCGATAGTGACAGCCCGTGAATCCTCCACTCCCATGGAAACCGTAGCTACTGGTTGTCGTTCTATTCCGCAGCGTTAGAGACAATGCTTTGCTGATGATGACGGATATTTTGAATATTTGTAACTGTTATTTACATTCGCACTCACCGAAATGTTATCCGTACAGCATCAAATACAAGCAGAACCACCATAATGTCTATAATAGTTTCTCTGTTTTACCATTACATTAATTTAAGATATTTAAAAAGCATAGTGATTAATAAAATATCACGAATTTCACTACCCACCATATGAAAAACACTATACAATTACAAATACTTAGTTTACATCTTTCAGCAGAACAGATCACGTGCGATGTTGATAAAGGATAGTAATGAAATGAGGTAACTCGGCCCCATGGCGAAGTGTGTGGGTGGCGATGCATGTCTCTTTTGAACCCTTCCCTGTAGCGTAATCCCCTATGCGCCACTGCAGTCAGCGGTGTTATGCAAATGCTGTGTACGACAGTCGGACGTGCCATTTTCTGCCTCGAGGAAGGTGTTTCGCAATAAGGTACGGCAATGCACCACAGCTAAACGGATTCCCCTGCCAGCCAGAACCTGACTAACATTTATTAACAGTTCCCCACACTGCACTATAATGTCGGCGTGCGGTGTGCATTTCAGTAGAGAATAGATTTTTAATTAAAATAAACTGCTCACAATGTAATTACCCCTACGTTAATAATAAATATTGTTCCTAAAATAACCAGTTTTTTTTCTCCTAAAAACTGTTCGCCATCCTGGATTGCCACCGAATAGCAACAAGGAAAGTTGTAGACTGTAACACTTACGTCTTTTTTTTGTTTTTAGGGGCAGCCTGGCAAACGGTAGTAATATGTCACGCCACAGAAATATTTCACAGAGTTCGTCTTACTGAAAGTAGTATCTGTAAGCTGAAAAATTCGANAGTCTGCATTTCAGTAGAGAATAGATTTTTAATTAAAAGAAACTGCTCACAATGTAATTACCCCTACGTTAATAATAAATATTGTTCCTAAAATAACCAGTTTTTTTTTCTCCTAAAAACTGTTCGCCATCCTGGATTGCCACCGAATAGCAACAAGGAAAGTTGTAGACTGTAACACTTACGTCTTTTTTTTGTTTTTAGGGGCAGCCTGGCAAACGGAAGTAATATGTCACGCCACAGAAATATTTCACAGAGTTCGTCTTACTGAAAGTAGTATCTGTAAGCTGAAAAATTCGAAATAATGTAACAGAAACGGGAAATCGAGAACATAATTTCTGTTTCAACGAAAGAAACGAATGCCTGGTAACCTTAAACGAAAAAAATTCAATGTCCAATAAAACTTTTAGAGAATATTTTCTTTTCGTGTATATAACTTATTGAAGTAAACCACTTATGTTAATTTAAAAGGATTCGTACTGCTTCAATTTTAATCTGAAATAATTTTCTTCATTCACCAGCAAAATGAATCCACGTGTCACCTGCTGTTCGCTCACTTCATTATTATTTAAGAATTATTTAAGGATGGTGGAGGTAATGTGACCGTGCGATACGGGCTCGATCCGCACCGAATCGGGATCGCAAATTACTTTTTCTGTAAGCACTCGTGTTTCACCATCATTGCACGCGCCGGCTCCATTCAATTTTATTCAGAGCCTTCAGAGACATCGGCTGCCCTTCGTACCAGTAAAATCCTTAGGGACGCCATTAACAATAGTCTCCATTGTTTGAAGGACATTAAAGCTAAAATAAATAATATGCATTGACCCAATGCTAGTATTACGAATACCATTTATCCTTGCCTACATGACATTACTGAGTGTCAATTATTTCGATGTTAAAATAATTGAATATGTGGATGGATTTTATACATAATATCGCATAATTTATAATCCAAGAACTATGTGGATCAAACTTTGCTCAAGAGTTTCTACATGTTTGGTAAATTAGATTGTGTCAAGCCCTATTTGTGATTATGAGCGTCTCAAATATCCAAAAGTAGAGAAGATGAAGTAAATGGAAACTGTACTGCAAATTTTTTTAAAAACAATTTACAGACAGGTAAATTTTTCCAGTCCATTGCCAAACAGAAACTTTGAAATTGCTAGTATCAGTTTCAGTGCTTCGGCTGAAAACAAAATCTAATGACTTTAATAGACGGGAATGTGAGATAAAGTAGAATATCAAAACCCGCTTGTTACAAAGTGGTTGGGCATGGCTGTTATTTCTAATACATGCCAATGACAATAACACAAGCCCTCATTAGTTAGTAAACACCTTTCGGTAAGCTTTCAACGCACACATCGTGTAGCCGGATCCGATAGACAAAAATATGGTTTCCGAAACTTGCAACTTATAGTTTGAACCAAATTCCCGCACATTCACGTAGACCTCCCAGTGACTATTTCTTGGTGACATATTTTCTCGTCAGCGTTATAAAGGCGTTTTCTTTAGGTGGAACACTGGACAAATATATACTCCAGTTTTACTGTGAACTTTCAATGGTAATTCTCGATTACCGCCTGGAATTTAAATGGTTGAGTAACATGATATTGCTTGCTATCAACCTCTCTTCGTGACAACTGTGAGATGATAGTTGGCTACTAGCAGAACTGCCTTTTTACTGTAGTTGTTACCGTATTGTCTCTCGACTGTCAAATCTTCCAGCGTGTTCGCAAATCAGAAATGTAAGACTTGAATCCGTCTTATAAACTGCTAAAAAAAAGTGTTGCATCAGAGTTTTATTGTACCAAAAATACCATTACATAACATTTATCCTTTAGGAAAGGATTTTCCAAATTCATGTGTTACAAAACAACACAAATATTGCAAAAAAATTTCATTTTGCATCATAACAATAAACAAAATACACTAGCTGTCTGTTTGTTTGGGAATCACCATCGTTCTCTTCTCTTTTATTGTCACTCTACACATGGATCAATACCGTGTGCGACATCCTCGGGAACTCACAAGATCCCTGACGGGCTGAGGCATAGTGAGAATGAGGTTATCTAGTCACTCTTGCGGCAAGTTGTCCCATTCTGTCTGCGCGGCCAATATCAGCTCCTGTGCATTGTTGGGATGTTGATGGCGTGCTTGAATGACAGTTTTCAGAAGGTCCCAGGGATGCTCAATGAGTTCATGTCTGGACTTACTGGTGGCCAACACATTATTTGAATACCGACTTGCTGACAGTATTGATCAACGACTCTTGCACGGTGTGTGCGGGCATTATTATCCGCCAGCAGAAACATTTGACTAAATGCCTGTCGGTAAGGGTGCACAACAGTCTGAAGGACATCCGTGTTGTACCACCTAGCTGTCACTGTGCCCTCAATACGAACTAAAGGCGTTAGACACCCAAGCATGATTCCTGCCCAGGCCAGGATTCCTCCACCTCGGTATGTATGAACTTCTTGCACAGCACGACGCCTTGCCTGTGAACCTAAGTTTTCTCAACACCCTCACCCTTCTGGAATCTGGCCTAAAACAAATCCTCGTCTCATCAGTGAACAGAACATGGGACCATTCTTCAGCTGTCCACTCGTGATGATCCCGTGCCCATTTCAAGTGGTTCTGCCGATGTTGTCTGTTACGATAAGGGCGTCTCATATGTCTCCTATCTTGTCTCGAAGACGATTGCGCTCAGTCTGGTCAGAGAGATGTGCACTCGAGGCTGCTTGGAGACGATCTCGTACCTCTCTTGCTGTTGAGGTATTGTTCCGGGGTGCATTAATTCTCACATAGCGGTCCTGGGCAGGTGTTGTGACCATCGGGCGACCAGATCGTGGTCGATATTTAACAGTACCAGTCTCTATTATCGCCTCCAGATCCTAGACACGTCACTTTGTGACACCCGTACAGTTTCAGCAATCGCACGTTGTACAAGCCCACTTTTTACGAGAAAAACCACCCTAGCACGTTGAAACTTTATTTTTTGTGCCGCTGACTGTAAACAAGTTGACATTCGTCTGTCACAGAGACAGCGCACCAGAAGTGAACTACAGTCAGGTGAAACACATACATTCCGACAAAGACGCTAGAAAAATGTGTAAACATTGTTCTTGAAATGCATTCCAAGTAATAACATTGGAACACTCATGACTTTTCGTTTGATGCAAAACTTTTTTTGAGCAGTTTATATCTGTCAGACTGTAGGCGTTATTTTCAGTTAGAAATTAATTTGCATTAACTTGTACAAACATAATATAAAATACGAATATTTTATCGACTATAAAAAGTGCATAGTGATATAACAAATCGAGAAATTATGTAGATAAATATGCAGTGTACAAAATTCATCAAGTTCACTTTCTGTAGGGCCTACTATGCATAAACGCAACCCAAAATAAAATATGTTCATGAAATAATATAGTATCCAACACAGTAAAATTACTGCACTTTCATATTTAAGGCACTGAGGCCGTCAAAACATTACTACTCTACACGCAAATATAAAAGTCAAAGTGTGTATGTATGAATTCATATAAGTATGTTGGTTCTCGATACGTTATTTGACGCACCTGGAAAACATTTAGTATGAATGATCTTCAGTACTCAACTTAAAATACTGTGAAGGCCAAAATAGGCTCCGGACGCCCATTGGGCCCAGAATCCCTAAAAACCCTGAAGCGGGTTTGTGTATCTCAACTCTACATAGTTAGACTGATCTGGAGCAAGTTTAGCAGGAATGTCCTTTAATACCAGACTTAAAATTCTGCACAGGCTAAAATGCGCTTCACCTCCCCTCATCACCCTACTTCAAAAATTGGGCCCGAAACGCTCAAACCCTTAAAACTAAGTCGCTGATCTCAATCCCACATCGTTCGGCGGATCTGGAATACATTTGGCAGGTAAGCCCTTAATTACCCAAATTACAATATTGTCAGGGCTAAAGTTTAGTTCGGCCACCCATTGGTCAGGAAACCCCTAAAACCAGTTCGTTTATCTCAATATTACATCGTTCTACATATATGGACCAAATTTGGCGTGAATTATTTTCAGTAACCAACTTAAAATACTTCGTAAGTCAAAATGGCCTCCGGCTCCCCATTCAACCCGAAACGCTCAAAAACTACTAAATCGGAGTCGTGTATATCAATTACACACCATTCGATAGATCCGGGTCGAATTTGGTAGGTATGCTCTTAATTACTTAATTTAATTTACTGTGTAGACAAAAATGGGCTCTGGTAGACCGTTGAAGTGAGTGAGAGAAGAAATTTGGGCAGCTCTTCTTGACATCAAGGTCTTGAGAATCGATTAGAGTGAAACGAGGTGAGTATTATATTTCCTCAGAGTTTTAATATTTTAATATAGCAAACTGTTCAGAAAATATACAGTATTGTCGCTATAATTTAAAAGACTGTTTCACGCAACTGTAAAGAGAGGACTACTTACAGCGAGTTATTGTTAATTTTGATTATATTCAACGACCACATTTGTCTCAACGACCAAATGTATAAATTGGCTGCAAGATATCGTCTTTCATTTTTGTACTGGAAAAATATTCACATTAAAATATTCCATGCATATTTTTTAAAAACTAGAGTATCCACAACTTCTTACAGCGAAGCGCGTATGACTACTACGGAGGTCCCTCAATATTTGACGCACGCGCTGCGTGAGAGTCGCAAAGCCGGAACATTTCGATCAAGAACGCAGATAGGCACGATCGCAGCGCGGTGTTGTGAAACCAAACACCCCGCGAGCGCGCACGGCGAATCTCTTCGGCAAACACAACCGCACGGGATTGGCCGTGCAAATAGGCGCGAGCGGGTTCCTCAGCCCTGCGAAATTGACTGTAGTTACCCTGGTTTTGGCGGGAGATTGCCGCCGGCCGGGGTGCTCCGAAACACTGTAGCTGGCAGATGCTGAAGCTGGCAGCGTTTCATAGCCGACGGTGTCGGTGACAGCGGCAAAGAAGAGAGCGAGAAGATATTTGGGTGGCTCTTAACAGCGAGGTCTTGAGAGCCGATGAGGGTGATTGAGGTGAGTATGGAGCAACGCCGGAACCGGAGATCCCCGAGAAAACTCGCTGACCAGCAGGCATCGTCCGGCACGATTCCCACATGCGAAAATCAGGGAGTGACCCGACCGGGGATTGAACCCGGTTCGCCTTGGTGGGAGGCGAGCAGGCTAACCGCTCAGCCACCGTGGCCCCCAGGAATTCCCGAGCTAGAAGAAGAAGCTACTAGTTCGTTATTTCTGGTCGGCTGCTCAGTGGACACATTAATTGCCCTTCGCATCAGAACTGACGTGGAATCCTATACTCACAGACACGCACGTGCACAGGTTTGCCGGGACCCGAAGGTAACTGAAGGGGGAGATGTTGGAGAGAGAGAGAGAAACTTCTCACAGCTATAACTGGAATTTTAGATGCCAGCATGCACTGTTCGCGAACAACAAAGTTATGGAATTTAATAATGGTGTTTCCAAGTTGCGCGAGCGAACCCACCTGTGTTTTTCGATGTAATCTGCTTTGCTGCATCTTCACAAAGTTAAACGTATCAATTACACCGCGCACGTCTTCACAGCAGGGGAAGAAATGGCTTTTCTGTGGGCAGTGTTCGAGTGTAACAGTGTCCCACTGGCAGTATTCCCGAAAACGGTTTATTAAAAAAAAATTGTTTAACAAATCATTACTGTGTTATATTCCATCAAATAAGTTTCAGTTGACGAACGTATATGCGATGTTAAAATATTTCGACCAGCACCGGTAACGTAATTTCATCATTCAGAAATAAATGCGTATTCTAAGTACGCGAACGGCTTTGCAAATTATTTTGAAAGATAATATACTGTAAATTCCATACAGAACGTTGAAAAACACACCGACAACACACAGTATGTGATATAAGACAATGAACAACCATTTTATGAGAGGGAACCCATATCCGGAAATGTGTTTTGGTTATAATGGAGCGTAAATTATTACAGCGCTTCGGACGTAGGATGAGCTGTTAACTACAAACTTCAACAGTAAGACACCTTCACCAACCCAAAAAGAGTATGAAATCGTGGATTAAAAAAGGGTCCGAATTGTCGGCCTCTCACTTTATTACAAATCGTGCATCGCCGGTGCGAAAATCGGCGCACAAGGTCAAATGCACCTGGTTGTGTACTAAGTATTTCAGCCGCGGTGTGTATGCATGCGATAAGATCTTCCTCGGATGTTACTGGAGTCTAGTACACCACATTCTTCACATTAACCCGAAAAAAAAATAGTTGAGGGTTGTAAGATCTGGTGAACGCGGCGGCCATGCAACATCCCCCACTCTGCCAAACCATCGATGTGGATACGTGGTGTGCAGGTGTTCCCGCACATTCCTGTCAAAGTTTTATGAAGTTGCGTCGTGTCACAGGCACAGTATCTTTCGAACCCACAGTCGCACTTGATCCAGTAGTGTAAGCAAAACATTCCATACGAATAAGTTGTAATGCGGTGCGTTTAGTCTGTTCGGCATCTTTTTGGTGTGTTTGAGTGGGTTGTGTATCTCTAAAACCCCGCAAACTATTTCTACCCAAATAGAGGCCAAAACACGCATTTCCTGACATATGGGCTCCCTCCCGTAACCTTGAAATGTTCCTTTTGTTCTGTTTCGCGTATACTGCCCGATATCTTTTTTTTTTTTTTTTTTTTTTTTNGATGATATATTTATGGAGGTTTCAGTTTACGAGTTGAACGCTGTACAACGCTACGAAGCTTAACTGAAGTAAGTCCTACGCGAAAGTGAAAACCAGCTGAAATCCAGTCGTAACAGCCAGCAAGATTTCAATAATGTACAGAAGGTCAGTTGTCATTGATTTTAACTGCTTTCGACCCACTTTTAAAACTTCCTATTTAAAGTGTACGTTTGTGATATTTTTTTAAAGGTAGCCATAACTGGATTTGTTTTGCAGGCCTGTGCATTAACCTCTGGAAATTTTATGGCTAACTTATGTTATTTAAATTACATTTAGAATTTAAGTTAACAAATATGTCGGAGTTAAAAAGTTATATGTTATATACCGTGCGTGTACTCAGTGAGGTTGGAAAATAATTATACACAAAACTTCGATCAAAAATATTCACGATTCCTGGGAAAATTGATTAATATTCCTTATACCTTCCTTTTCTTCTTTTTACACTACCANAAGTTAACAAATATGTCGGAGTTAAAAAGTTATATGTTATATACCGTGCGTGTACTCAGTGAGGTTGGAAAATAAATATACACAAAGCTTCTATCAAAAATATTCACGATTCCTGGGAAAATTGATTAATATTCCTTATACCTTCCTTTTCTTCTTTTTACACTACCAATATATTTTTCAGTCTGAGTATTACACCCGTTTGTTTTTATTTAAGTTGCGTGTGCATGATTAAAATTAAATTTTTTCATGAGACGATACCTTGTTATCAATACAAAAACAATTTTCTCAATTGTCAGTTGGAGCAGATGTTGTGGTGCGGCAGTTAATTAAAACATGCAAAGCAAATATAAATGCAATCATAAAATTTTAACAGTTTATTAAATAATCTCCTGTTTTATCTAATACCATTTCACGTTTTTTTTTAAATTATTAATTTACATACAAAGCGTAACATGCATTATTTAAAAACGGATTTTATTTACCAAAAAAAAGGTACATTAATAGTTGATAGATCATTTCATTCATTTAAATTTTAATGCATCGCATATTTAACACTTATTTTTACGTAACGGCCTAACCACGAACTTCACGAAACTATTCAAAATTCTTGTTCTTCCTTAAATTCGAGAGAATTTTCCGAATTTCAAATGGCTCTTCATAGCAGAATCCTACGATATTCCCGAGCTCGAGAAACAGCTGACATTGACAGGTACACCTGGTTTTCGGTCATCTCCCGATTGAGGTCCTTTCGAATGCCCTGCTTAAGTTTCTTCATTCAGCTGATCCAGTACCTTTTCACAATTGACGTGTATAAAGAGTTGTTCGAAAATGTTATGTGATTTTATGTAGGTTATATAAATGTTGTAAGCATACCACAAAGACGTATGAGAGTTCATACGAACAACTCGTGGAGTTCAAGAGATGCCAGATTACAAGACTACGACAGGCAGGTTGGACTGCGTGCAGAGCTGCCTGTCATTTGGACCTTTCGGACTTTAAATGAGGTTGTGTTGAGGGCATGGACACGTGACGGTACACGCGGATAACTGACCGCTTCTGGAAGACCCGCACACCAACAGAAGCAAGAACCATTGGTTTTCACATAGTGTGCAAACTGATGGCAGCATGTGTAGAGAGCAGTTGTTACCAGCGTTCTCCTCACCTCGACGCAAACGCTCAGCGGACCGTATAAAGTACAGTTACTTGTCGTGCTTCAAATCACATTAATTTTCCAGCTAGACGCACGCGCATACACCATATTGCGAGCTAGTAACGAAGAGTTACTTAACATCTTAGTATCGTTTACTACTTCATTTAAATTTACGACAAACTTTACGAATTATGAGCATGGTGCCTTAGTGAATCTGATACGGCAGTATCCAATTAATGAAAAAACGGAAATAATGCTCAATAAGGATGCAGGAGCCAAAACAAAGTACAGCATTAGGTCCTTTTGGCGACATTTTTTTTTTTCGTCTACTAGTTTTTATAGTCTAAAACTTTACGTTCGGACTTCCATTGCTTGACTGTCGTGGCAAAAAAAAAAACATCCAAAATCTATTTCCTGACTTCAAGAAAATGTTTCATGCGAGGAAAATATTTTCTTCCCTGGTGCAGGGCTTGATGGTCTACTTGCATGACACCTTCATGTCGGAAAAGGAAAGGGCAAAGTAACGAATAATCACCACTCCGACGATAAGTCACATACGTCGCAAATTAAACCCAGCGACGTGCTTAAAGATAACGGCGTTNCGACGATAAGTCACATACGTCGCAAATTAAACCCAGCGACGTGCTTAAAGATAACGGCGTTCAAGAACTTACTGATATATGCCAAAATGTACAACTGCTTCCTAGTTTCCAAACTTTAATAACCCTTAATATACGTTCTTTACAGCCTTCAGATTTGAAACTCTCTCGCTGTTGACGAGAATGCCTACTATGCATACAAACATTGGTCAAAAACAACACGTGTAATGAACGTAGTAAGGGCATCCTACTCAAAACAAACAAAGTGAAAACAATAATGGTACCATTTTAAAGCTTGGAGGCTCAGCTGTAAAATGACGGCAGCTATTTTCTATCCTACTACCTTCGATTTAAATGTTGGATGAAGGTCTTCCAGGGAAAGAGAAAAATTTAATTAAAAAGAAAAACGCAACACTGTACCAGAAAAAAATTTTACATAAATTTCGTGATTTAGTATCCTCTTTCCCCGCCCAGCCGGAACAAGTGCGTGAAAGACAGACATGGGTATCTTAGTTTTAAAACTGACTAAAGTTTGTTTTCAGTTATTGTGCCAAAAAAATTTACTAAGTATGTTAAAAGAACGTACCTGGAAGTAGTAACTCATTAAAATTTATTTAACTACTTTCTGTTTAAAGCAACTTTTTTATTTTAGTCAAAAGTGNCCTGGAAGTAGTAACTCATTAAAATTTATTTAACTACTTTCTGTTTAAAGCAACTTTTTTATTTTAGTCAAAAGTGATAAACACCATTATTTCAGCAAAAAAGCGATCACTATTTAATATTAAGTAAAGAGATATAAACACAAAACCAACACGTGTTGTAATGATTTCACTGTTTTACTCGATTGAAAGAAAACACCACTGATGTTATAAGTAAGCCTACAAACAAAAAAAAAACACTTCTAGATTGGAAATAGGCCTATGTTACTTTTCNAAAAAAAACACTTCTAGATTGGAAATAAGCCTATGTTACTTTTCATCAAAAAAAGTAAAACTAGTTTAAGTTACTAAATACTTAGTTGAAAAACTAATGACGAAAGTTAAAACAATTTGGTAGCATAGTCTATTCACGGTTTCTTCACACTTTTTTAATTAAACCTTTGAAAAATCACACCCTGTATTGCGTGTTTGGTTGATTCCAAAATATGTTAAGTATTACAAGCAATTTATATATTTGTTAGCATAAAATAAAATAAAAGTATCTTCTATTAAGTTAAATTAAAATTTTATTTATATTTTATTCATAAATAATAATATAATTTTGATATTTAATACGAATAAGAACAGTGAGATAATAGGTGTGTTGGTAATGCCAGCTAAGAAATAGTTCTTACGCAAAATATAACTACACTAAGTGCGCACGAACACGGTGCGTTGTCCCTTTGGCGTGACTTCCTAGATTTAATTAATTTTATTTGTATGAGGCGGAGGGATATCCTGGAAGTAGAACTTGTAATGTCGCAAAAGTCAGAATTGGCGACTGGAAATCACAACTTGGTTTTACTCACTCGGTAGAGATATGAAACCTAAATAAAGGCGCCATATTATAATTAAAATAAAGAATTCAAGTCTTAGATTTTTTTTCTCCGTATTTTGATTTCAAGTTCAAAATAAAAAGTTCACAATCTTCCATTAATGCAGAGTCACGGACAGTCAGCTTAATGAGACAGACAAGCAAGTAACAGCGCCGCAGTAGTTCATTCATTATTCACGTCACTCAAAACTCGCGTCGCGAGACAAAAATTACGAAGACAGTAGGGGACGTCAAATCGCCACGCGCTTTACCCCCACTCCTCTCACCCGGGGTGCCAAAAACCTGACCAATGAGGACATGGCGTGGTACGGAATCCCTTCGGAATACCGTGCGACCCACGTCGCAACCACTTACCCACGCCATGCCGAGCTACGTCGTAGTAAAAATAATCTAAATTCTAGAACATTCTCGAAGGAAAAAATGTCTCGTAAAAAGCAATTATAATTCCTTGAAAAAAAAAAAAGTCCCGATTTAATTATTATAAATGGCATCATTACAAACTTAAACAGGGCTTCAGAAAAGTTTTAAGTAACCGTGAATTGCCTATTAATAAAATTTTAACTTAACTTGTTAGCAAGTTAATACCCATATCTAGCGTCAGTTAAATAATGGCAATGCTCTTTCGATGTTGTATCGTACTGGAGATGGTGGGACTGTAAACTATGTAATACCATTTGAAAGGACAGTGTTGCTGCTTTCAGAAAATATCAAATTATCCAACACCTATCGCCACGCTATTGATTAAAATGCATTAGAATACGCGACTGTTGTTTGAGACGATTTTTCTCTCGGCGGTATATTGTTATGGGCTCGCTGCTTTCCCTCGCTTCCCTTGCTTAGTAAAGCTCGAGCGAGCGAAGGAGTGTGTGTAGGCCACGCTAGTAGCCCGATAGTACGTGGAGATGTTCAAAGGCGTACCGCCGTTGCGATAAGCCCATCGTGACTCGTGGCGCCACTGACCGTCAGCGGGTTGAATTTCTGGGGTTATCTACGAGATAATGTTCTGATCAATGCCGTAGCCTCGGGGGAACCTTCTAGACCGTGCCAGCGAGACTGCTTAAGCCGCGATGGGCTTCCGAGCAGAGGGTTGGAAAGTTTGGGAGGGCTGCGCGATCCTAAGCAACAGATGTGCGAAGACGGCGAAGCGATGAGCCAGGAGAGCGTCGAGTGGCGGCAAGAGTGACCAGCGGGAGTGAAGTCTGAAGACTGAAAGCATCAGCACAGTGGAGAATTAGACTGATGGACGTTACTACGGAACTGGCTGCGTGGGTGTAAGACATTTGGAATGATTGCAATAGACAGATCGAGTGCATGCAAATAATGAGTGTGACTGTAACCAGTATAGACAATGATTAGAACTTTAGTTGAGATATACATTAAATATTCCGCTCACTGAAAAAAAAACAAGAGTGATAATGGAGACAGAGTGTATAATGTCGTAAATAATTGCCGTGTAAATAAATTAAGAATCAAATTAGGTTATTAAATTTTTATTAAGACCTCCATCCCTCACGAACACGGATACGCCCCTCTGGCGCCATGTAACAATATTAATTTGCTCTTAAGTGGCAGTTGAGTGTATTTGGCGTTTAAGCGATGTCAATGGCTGAGCGATCAGCACGGCTGTCTCCCTTCTTGATGATCCTGGTTCGATTCCCGGCAGATCTGATCTAGGAACTTCTCAGCTGAGAAAACTGGCGTGCACCGCTGATGGCCGGTGGATTTTCTCCGAGTTCTCCGGTTTCTTGCACTAGCGCATTCCATCGTGTATCTACCCATGTCTCATCTCTCTCACATCGTCCGTACTCCAAGCCGGCCGAGGACTGGGCGTGTTGCTGAAGTTGGGCAGCTGGCTCAACTAAAGCGTCACCATCCTCTCATCTCCATCGTGGCATCAAGACAGCAACAACGAGCGGTTGTTAGTTTACTTTCCCTGTTTTGGGATGGCATAAACCCTTTAAATCACTACCCAGTAATTCTATATGTTATTCGCGAATATCTGAAAATNCCCTGTTTTGGGATGGCATAAACCCTTTAAATCACTACCCAGTAATTCTATATGTTATTCGCGAATATCTGAAAATTTTTTTAAAACCTTGCTTAAAATATATTTTTGTACCTATTTTGTCTCATTCCGCTGTACGTAAAATAAGAATTGTCATTGACCATGTAACTTTATTCATGCGCCGAGGAAATGAAGTCGTGGAATTGTTGAGTGAATTGGACCGTTTTCAAGGACTATTGCCAACTACACTGGGAGCGTGCTAGTCAGTGTAACGGTCAAAATACGTGCAAATGGAAAATGGGGTGGGGGGACTTTTTCCCCCTGAAATTTATTTCAGAAGTGCTTTAATTACAGCGTAGACGCAGTGCAACACCCAATACCGAACAATCTTTCATGAAANGAAATTTATTTCAGAAGTGCTTTAATTACAGCGTAGACGCAGTGCAACACCCAATACCGAACAATCTTTCATGAAAACTTGCAGAAATGGAATTGAGTTGAAAATGTTTTATTGGTGATAAACAGCGAGGTCTTAAAAGCCGGTGGTGGTGTGGTGAAGTGAATTTGGAGACGCGACATAATGGAAGGAAGAGGGAAACGGGAGTGCCCCGATAAAACCCGCCAACCAACAGCACCGTCCGCCACGTTTCACAAATTCGGAAGTCCGGGTGGCCCCACCGGGAATCGAACCCGATTCGCCTTAGTTGGGAGAGGAGTAGTCTGACCACTACACCACACCGCGACCCCTAAAACTATAGAAGTGATGTACAAAACGTAGGCGACGACATATATTTTTGTTTTTTCTTCTCGGAATGATTGCAATACCACCTGTGCTGAGAGCAAACGAGTGCCTATATTGTTGTAGCCCATTGTACGGAGCATTTGTCATTATGAGATTAGGCATTACCAAATCATGCAGATGTTAAACGCTAGTGACTCGGAGTAAATGAAAACAATCAGGCTTAGCTGTGTTAAATAGTTTCCTGCCTTTAGTGTTTATTCCCGCGAAGGGGCATCTAAAAATGTTCAAGGGAATGAAAATCAATATTTCATATAATTAATTATTTTGTATTACTTTTCATTTGTAGCAAAGTTACTTGTGCATTTGAATTGAGTGTATCGAATACTTTCACGGATTTAATTCCTGTAGGTTTGCTTAGTGTTTCTGAACGTGATATATCTCTATCGTATAAAAAATTGCTTTTCTTTCGCAGATATATACATGACGAGTTACATGCCATAATAGAAATCGTTTTGTAGTGGAAAAAACATTATTGTATTTGGTTTTTAAATTATGTTCTGACTAATACCATTATTAGCAATACAGAGTAATAAGTGTTTTGCTGAGATGTGAAGAGAGGGAATAAAGTTTTTCCTATTTTGTTTGTTGCACTTACTATAAAACGAAACAAAACGTTCACTAATTAGCACAGATATTACTGAAAAATAGTTAATAGCCTTTAAGAAAACTTACAGTTTAGTTCCAAACGTATGCTTCTAATGGCTAATAATCAATGTATCTATATCTCAAACACTATGTTTAATACCTTGTTTAATTAATAAACAATGTAAATTGTAAGCGTAGTTCGTAGAACAACCGTGAAAGAAATTATACACGCTTGCACGAATATGTTACACAAATGAATATAATTAAATCACGTGAATGTAAGAAATGTTAGTGCCGAATTTATCATCTCAGTATTTTTCGTTCACTGGCTTGTCAAAAAACCTAGCTGGTTTGAAGATTTTACATTATTGGTGCAAACAAGGGAAGCAAGCAAATTTCGGAGGGACGAAAACCACCTGTTAAAATGCTTTAAGAATTCTTCTCGTATTTCAGGTCTAGTAAAAGCTGGCAGCTTTTCTCGCCTGCTTCCTTTCAGCGTTAAGTGGGTCAGTAGTTCGTACAGAGGTACCAGCCTCCTAGTTTTAGTATCAGCAAAGGGCCATCAAATATTCTACCCGCATTGCCTGTCCAACGCAACAGGCAGAATTTCTCTTATCCTCTTCTCTGTAAGGCGTTTGACGTTATCGCAGCACCCAACCTCCCCAAAACCCCATTGTAGAGGTGAGTTCATCCCCGTGATTCAAATGTTGTGGTTATGTAATGAATGCAGCTTGAATCAACAACCCCTTTAGTAATTTAGTGCGTCATAAAATAGTATGAACTATTTCAGACGTGAAACGATCTTGTAACTACTTTTGATATCGCAGCGCCAACGTCCCGAAAATGAACCAGTGCCTTCGTGGTGGCCTGCAATAGTAACATAATAACCTATTAAAATCTTTACAAATATAGAATATAATGTTGTAATAAGTATGTTACTGGAAATATTCTGTATTTTACAACGCTGAATCGTTTGGAGAATGTTTTCGTTGTAATTCTTTCTTTTCTCCCAGTTGTCACAGCAAAAGAGTCTGTTTTTGTTTCATTACGAATTGTACCGTTTCATTTTTTGCCAACTCACGTCGTTCACATGACACGTGAAGTAGCTATATATCTCTTACTGAATAAACAGCGTCTAAGTACATCATAATCACGGAGTTGATTATCTTATGTATACAAGGGAGGAATGTAAAAGTTTATAGGACATAAACATAATTTTTTTTTTCCCAACCTGTGACGACGGAGGTGGCAAGGATCAACGCAACCAGAAGCAGAGGGGCAGGTGACCCAGACCGACGACTTCTCCGTCTGCAAGAAGCCGCCATGGTCGCCGGTTCTGCGTCTTCGGGCGACACCAGACACGGGCTTACAGCACGGTATCCATGTCGAGGTCCGGGGAAGTTCTAGACACGGCACGCGTCGGGAAGATACAGAGGAGAGCAGTTCTGCCGCGGTACAAGTTGGCAGTTCTGCGAGTCGGAACACTTCCGAAAGTTATCGCGCAGCTTGTTTTTTTGTTCCGGTCCCAGTTATCACTGGCCACACCACCGCGTTCCGGAAGACCCGCGGCTCACTCGGGACACCCCGCACACTTGTCGAGGACGCGCGTCCAGACGGTGCGAGACGCGGAAGGGGTTTGAGAGGGGGCAGGCGACGGAGCGTCCAGGCGCTACGGGCGACGCAAGCGAACTGAGCAGGACCGGACGGTAGTGTTGCCAACGTGAGCGCGCGCGCGCCTGCGTCGCGCGGTGGTTCCGCCGCGGGGGTGCAGGGGAAAAAGGTGCTGCCAACCTTTACGGCGCGTCACGGCCAGGAAAAGGGTGAGGGAGTATGTGCGCTGCCGTAAGAAAGACGCGGACGAAATTAGTGCGCCTGCTTCTCTCTCGCACCATTTCAGCCAGGGTAATTTTTTTTTTATGCTTGAGGTATAACGAACTTAACGCTTGATTCGCACGTTGCAGGCGCTAAAGGGGAGCGACTAAATGTGGAGCGGCCTTTAACATCGAGGTCTTGAGAGCCGATGAGGGCGAAGTAAGGCGAATATGGNGGTCAGTAGTTCGTACAGAGGTACCAGCCTCCTAGTTTTATTATCAGCAAAGGGCCATAAAAGATTCTACCCGCATTGCCTGTCCAACGCAACAGGCAGAATTTCTCTTATCCTCTTCTCTGTAAGGCGTTTGACGTTATCGCAGCACCCAACCTCCCCAAAACCCCATTGTAGAGAATAGTTCATCCCCGTGATTCAAATGTTGTGGTTATGTAATGAATGCAGCTTGAATCAACAACCCCTTTAGTAATTTAGTGCGTCATAAAATAGTATGAACTATTTCAGACGTGAAACGATCTTGTAACTACTTTTGATATCGCAGCGCCAACGTCCCGAAAATGAACCAGTGCCTTCGTGGTGGCCTGCAATAGTAACATAATAACCTATTAAAATCTTTACAAATATAGAATATAATGTTGTAATAAGTATGTTACTGGAAATATTCTGTATTTTACAACGCTGAATCGTTTGGAGAATGTTTTCGTTGTAATTCTTTCTTTTCTCCCAGTTGTCACAGCAAAAGAGTCTGTTTTTGTTTCATTACGAATTGTACCGTTTCATTTTTTGCCAACTCACGTCGTTCACATGACACGTGAAGTAGCTATATATCTCTTACTGAATAAACAGCGTCTAAGTACATCATAATCACGGAGTTGATTATCTTATGTATACAAGGGAGGAATGTAAAAGTTTATAGGACATAAACATAATTTTTTTTTTCCCAACCTGTGACGACGGAGGTGGCAAGGATCAACGCAACCAGAAGCAGAGGGGCAGGTGACCCAGACCGACGACTTCTCCGTCTGCAAGAAGCCGCCATGGTCGCCGGTTCTGCGTCTTCGGGCGACACCAGACACGGGCTTACAGCACGGTATCCATGTCGAGGTCCGGGGAAGTTCTAGACACGGCACGCGTCGGGAAGATACAGAGGAGAGCAGTTCTGCCGCGGTACAAGTTGGCAGTTCTGCGAGTCGGAACACTTCCGAAAGTTATCGCGCAGCTTGTTTTTTTGTTCCGGTCCCAGTTATCACTGGCCACACCACCGCGTTCCGGAAGACCCGCGGCTCACTCGGGACACCCCGCACACTTGTCGAGGACGCGCGTCCAGACGGTGCGAGACGCGGAAGGGGTTTGAGAGGGGGCAGGCGACGGAGCGTCCAGGCGCTACGGGCGACGCAAGCGAACTGAGCAGGACCGGACGGTAGTGTTGCCAACGTGAGCGCGCGCGCGCCTGCGTCGCGCGGTGGTTCCGCCGCGGGGGTGCAGGGGAAAAAGGTGCTGCCAACCTTTACGGCGCGTCACGGCCAGGAAAAGGGTGAGGGAGTATGTGTGCTGCCGTGAGAAAGACGCGGACGAAATTAGTGCGCCTGCTTCTCTCTCGCACCATTTCAGCCAGGGTAATTTTTTTTTATGCTTGAGGTATAACGAACTTAACGCTTGATTCGCACGTTGCAGGCGCTAAAGGGGAGCGACTAAATGTGGAGCGGCCTTTAACATCGAGGTCTTGAGAGCCGATGAGGGCGAAGTAAGGCGAATATGGAGCACCACCGGAATGCAAGGCTGGGGGATACAGGAGATCCCCGAGAAAAACCGCTGAGCAGCGGCATCGTCCGGCACGATTTCCACATGCTAAAATCCGTTAGCGACCCCACCGAGAATCGAACCCGGTTCGCCTAGGTGGTAGGAGAGTAGTCTAACCATTACATCACCGCGGCCCCCGCTTAACGAAAGTAAACTGGAGCAAGATGCCAGTCTTTGAAGGTACTATTTTTCTTAAAATTCCGGCATGCGTATATAAGAGTTATCCTTGTGAGGTATGGTTGTAACATTTCTAATTATTTTTCTGGGAAATATACACATTAGAGATAGTACATGTAGTAAATACAGAGTTAGAAATTAAACAATAAATTTTTGCTTATCATTAACTACAATTAGAGGTATGAAAGTAGTTATCTTTAAATATTGCAGACAAAAATTTACCAGTTATATTNAGTACATGTAGTAAATACAGAGTTAGAAATTAAACAATAAATTTTTGCTTATCATTAACTACAATTAGAGGTATGAAAGTAGTTATCTTTAAATATTGCGGACAAAAATTGACCAGTTATATTTCTTTACAGATTGTTAGTAGAGGAATTATGGCGACTTTGGCACATCGGGACCTGGGACCGAAGCGTCGGAGCTGTTCGTGCTGTCATTCCGGTCAGCTGGCAACCATCTTGGATTCATGTTACCTTGACCCTGACCTTGCTTCTGATGACCTTTAACCTTGAAAACCCAGAAAATAAAAAATCCAACATTTATAAAAAATTATATTTTAAAATTATTTAAAAATTATTAAATAATTTGTTTAAAAAATTTATTTAAAAAAAACTTAAATTTTTGGAGGTCCACCACACTCTCCTCAATCCATACTTATTCAACCATCTTGGTAGGTGCAGTCCACTATCTTGGAAGGCGTTATAGCCACTGTCCGCCATTTTGATCGGTGCAGTCCATCATCTAAGTAGGCATCACAGCCACCGTCTGCCATCTTGATTTTTTTCGTTTGTTATTTTTTTATACATTACTGTAGTTGGTCTCCAATTTTCGTTTGATCACCATATTGGATTTTTTCGTTTGTCATTTGTTTAACATTGCTGGTACTGTCCCCAGCACCGCGCCCAGCAGACAACTGATTCCTCCACTCCCCCCTTCCAAAATATAAAAATTGACCAATTANCTGTCCCCAGCACCGCGCCCAGCAGACAACTGATTCCTCCACTCCCCCCTTCCAAAATATAAAAATTGACCAATTACCCCACCCTGATTCTCATTGGCTATTTGCCTACACCATTCCAATACATTTAATTACTTTGCCGATGTTTCTCATTGGCTAATTGCTCGGGTATTTTCGAAAACCTTCGTTCCGACCAATCGGCGGCCTACTTTAATCGCGAGGACAGACTATTTTTTTCCCCTCTTTAAAACTATTTATAATACGCACCGCGAGCTCCCCCGGGAAATCAGTAATTTTTCTATGGCTTAGAAATGTACGCATGTTGTCCGAGCGGCCATAAAATCCTTTCGGCCATTTTGTCATTTGAAAGGGTGCGCTCGCTTAGTGCTTTGGATAAACGGGACGAGTTACCGTACCTGCCGGAAGAATTTCTCTTGGTCTACTCACCTTACGAAATTTCGACCGTATTCANCGGGGGTGCAGGGGAAAAAGGTGCTGCCAACCTTTACGGCGCGTCACGGCCAGGAAAAGGGTGAGGGAGTATGTGCGCTGCCGTAAGAAAGACGCGGACGAAATTAGTGCGCCTGCTTCTCTCTCGCACCATTTCAGCCAGGGTAATTTTTTTTTTATGCTTGAGGTATAACGAACTTAACGCTTGATTCGCACGTTGCAGGCGCTAAAGGGGAGCGACTAAATGTGGAGCGGCCTTTAACATCGAGGTCTTGAGAGCCGATGAGGGCGAAGTAAGGCGAATATGGTGCAGCGCCGGAATGCAAGGGTGGAGGATACAGGAGATCCCTGAGAAAAACTGCTGAGCAGCGGCATCGTCCGGCACGATTTCCACATGCTAAAATCCGTTAGCGACCCCACCGAGAATCGAACCCGGTTCGCCTAGGTGGTAGGAGAGTAGTCTAACCACTACATCACCGCGGCCCCCGCTTAACGAAAGTAAACTGGAGCAAGATGCCAGTCTTTGAAGGTACTATTTTTCTTAAAATTCCGGCATGCGTATATAAGAGTTATCCTTGTGAGGTATGGTTGTAACATTTCTAATTATTTTTCTGGGAAATATACACATTAGAGATAGTACATGTAGTAAATACAGAGTTAGAAATTAAACAATAAATTTTTGCTTATCATTAACTACAATTAGAGGTATGAAAGTAGTTATCTTTAAATATTGCAGACAAAAATTTACCAGTTATATTTCTTTACAGATTGTTAGTAGAGGAATTATGGCGACTTTGGCACATCGGGACCTGGGACCGAAGCGTCGGAGCTGTTCGTGCTGTCATTCCGGTCAGCTGGCAACCATCTTGGATTCATGTGACCTTGACCCTGACCTTGCTTCTGATAACCTTTAACCTTGAAAACCCAGAAAATAAAAAATCCAACATTTATAAAAAATTATATTAAAAAATCATTTAAAAATTATTAAATAATTTGTTTAAAAAATTTATTTTAAAAAAACTTTAATTTTTGGAGGTCCACCACACTCCCCTCAATCCATACTTATTCAACCATCTTGGTAGGTGCAGTCCACTATCTTGGAAGGCGTCATAGCCACTGTCCGCCATTTTGATCGGTGCAGTCCATCATCTAGGTAGGCATCACAGCCACCGTCTGCCATCTTGATTTTTTTCGTTTGTTATTTGTTTATACATTACTGTAGTTGGTCTCCAATTTTCGTTTGACCACCATATTGGATTTTTTCGTTTGTCATTTGTTTAACATTGCTGGTGCTGTCCCCAGCACCGCGCCCAGCAGACAACTGATTCCTCCACTCCCCCCTTCCAAAATATAAAAATTGACCAATTGCCCCACCCTGATTCTCATTGGCTATTTGCCTACACCATTCCAATATATTTAATTACTTTGCCGATGTTTATCATTGGCTAATTTCTCGGGTATTTTCGAAAACCTTCATTCCGACCAATCGGCGGCCTACTTTAATCGCAAGGACAGACTATTTTTTTCCCCTCTTTAAAACTATTTATAATACGCACCGCGAGCTCCCCCGGGAAATCAGTAATTTTTCTATGTCTTAGAAATGTACGCATGTTGTCCGAGCGGCCATAAAATCCTTTCGGCCATTTTGTCATTTGAAAGGGTGCGCTCGCTTAGTGCCTTGGACAAACGGGACGAGTTACCGTACCTGCCGGAAGAATTTCTCTTGGTCTACTCACCTTACGAAATTTCGACCGTATTCAAGTATTTGCTGTTCTACCTGTAGCAGGACGAAGACATACGGGACTGCCTCCCATGCAAGGAGTGTTTCGAGTGCTGGACCGCCTCAGTTCCCGACACGCCGCATCGCAGGGGTTGGTGCAAGGACCGCCGAGCAGCCCTCGCGATGTCTGCGCCCATGGAAAACGACGTCCCCATTGAAGACGCCTTCCCAATGAAAGACGACATCCCCTTTCTAGTTATCCACTCGTAAGCTGTACCCATGGAAGATGCTCCCTTTCAAGAAATTTACTGGTAAGCATTACCCGGCGAGGAAACCAACCCAGAACACAGGCGCCCGATGTGTATGGACCTCGATGAAGTTTTAAATTACTTTGTAAAAAATTTGTAAAACTCGGTGTGTGCATGGAAATTTAAAATATTTTTATGTAATAAAAATCGTATTAAATGTTATGCAACATCCAAGGTTTTCGCTCGTTGGGCTTGTACACCATCAAGCAGATTGCCATCTTGTACAGTGACGAAGACGAGAAAACAAAAGTTTTCACCTTTTTACCGCAGTGTCCATGGAAGCACCACGACAGCGGTGTAGGTCAGGAGAACTGACCGCGCTGACAGACACACCCAACCCTGTCAACCGCAGCTCACATGCATCCTGCTCCCTATTCAGTAATAATAATTTATGAGTTTCAATTTAATAAATGAAGGTAATATATACATATTGATNCATGGAAGCACCACGACCGCGGTGTAGGTCAGGAGAACTGACCGCGCTGACAGACACACCCAACCCTGTCAACCGCAGCTCACATGCATCCTGCTCCCTATTCAGTAATAATAATTTATGAGTTTCAATTTAATAAATGAAGGTAATATATACATATTGATTTTTTAAACTATTCGTTAACGGAGAAACGCTTACCTCATATCGGCGCAATTGCCAAAACACACTCTTAACGGGAAAAAAAAAACAATTACTTCCCGTCACTCCAGGTGAATTGTTTTGACGATCGTAAAAAAAAAACCTCTTAGTTTCTCAAAAGTATTAAGAAAATACTTTTCTTATATAAGCAGTCATACTTTTTTACTTTGAACAATACTCGAGAGATAATTTTTAATGGGTTTATATTTTTGTGTGCAAGTTGCATCTAGCATACACGCTCCTTTATTTAGAGGTGTCGCAATTTCATACTAATATTTCAGATTAAATGACAAGGCATACAGACACGCTAAACTTACAACTTTCTTTACAAAGAAAGATTACTTTTAGCGGTTTGATTTCCATCGCACCCCGCATGAAAACTATGTATTTCAAACATCGGTATAAAAGTTTCAGCCTGCGCGGCTAGAGTTCACCGGCATGCTTAAGAGTGTCAGAACTAATCGTAGGTAGGCGAGGCCCTTAAGATTTGTACAGAAATATCGGCCCACAACCAATCTTTCGCGTTGCTAGAAGTATTCGTGTGGTATGATATCGGAGTTCAGGGAACGTCTGCCGCCCGATATCACAGTGACAGAAGCCCGGACGCACGGCCGGCTGGCCCGTTCTCGCGAACACGAGCCTTATCGCCACGTTTGCTACAGCTGAAGGGAAAAAAAACACGCGTCGTATTCCCTTCACAACATTTACAGNTGCTCGACTCCCACTTAGGTGAGACAGGGGTTCGATTCGTGGTGGGGTGTATGCCGAAACACTTAATTACACAGGTACCCTATAATGTGTTATATTCTGTTTACAGATATCGCCGCCTGTGTTTTCGCCCCCAGCGTATAGCTACCGTTTTGGTTGTGATCCGCTCTACTTGAGAACTACGTGTGCCATCTTCACGACGAGCTGTCTTCGTCGAGGTCCTGTTTCGCACTGCATATTTCGTTTGCAGATAATAAAACATATCTATACGAGTCCTAACAGCTATGTTTGTTATTTGCCGTTCAGATTTTTTAATGCATATTGTTTCTTTTTTTTTTTTTTTTNAGGACTCGAGCTTCTGTCGAACTGCTGACGAGTCCTCTTGCCTGTCGCAGCTTATTATTTCGCCTGTTCAGTCGGTGAGTACAGATTCATTTATTTTCACTGAGCTGGGTTAATTTTCTATCATCACATACCAAAAATTGCAATACTTACACGAGCTGCTCATCATTTCTCTATTGGAGCTGAACTTTTACTCACACTCTACCGTCTTTCTTAAAGGATAAAATTTTATCACACTTTAAACGTAAATGCATTAATCAGTAGCGTGATTTTTTTTTACAAGTGCGGCAGATCGTAACATATCAAGACTCGGCCTGTGATTTCTAAAAATTTATTTTCCCATTTTGTCAATGTGTTCGTGCTTGGAGAGAATATAAAATACAATGGAAATGTGTGTATGACAAAAAAAAAAACTCGCTCACCCGCTAGTAAGAATGACGCTCACGTAAAGTTCTTTTAATATGTATATTGACATAAAAAATNTTTCCCATTTTGTCAATGTGTTCGTGCTTGGAGAGAATATAAAATACGATGGAAATGTGTGTATGACAAAAAAAAAACTCGCCCACCCGCTAGTAAGAATGACGCTCACGTAAAATTCTTTTAATATGTATATGGACATAAAAAATAATTCCCTCCCCCCTTTTTTCATATTTTCTATTGAATCTAGCGTAAATGTTTTAATCAGGCGTGATGGTGAACACACACATGCACGTGTGTGTGCGTGCGTGCATGTGTGACGCTTGCATAGTATGTGAAATGGGTCGGAGCCTACGCTGATTCCCTGCCCCTTTCTTCGTCACGCGCAGGACCGGCGGCAGATAACCGCTCCGGGCGACCACGTGACTCACCTGCGCAGTGTGGCGGCTTGCCGCTACGACGAGTCGTGGTTCGACTTCTGGTGGGTAACGTCCAGGATTTTCTAACGTTAGCTTGCCAGTTTTCTCTTTTCTTACGTCAGATTACTCATTGGCGCCTTTCATTTAATTGTCTGCGCTATCTTTCAAACAATACAGATTTTGTATTTGTAAAAAAAAAAATTAGGATAAATTATGTGGGATTAAAAATATCGAGCGCTTAATAAATATAATTTTTTATGAAATTACGTCAACTCGATAATTTCAAATAAATTCTTCCCTGGCTAGGAATGACACTGTATGTGACTGAATATTATTTGTTTAACAAAAAAAGACATAATACAAATGTATTCATGTTGCAGGTTGCTACGTGGGTTCTTCACGTGTGTGAGGCGAACCATCACCGACCCTTGTGTTGCATCCAACATTTCAACACCTGCTGGGGTAGAAATGATGACGTCACCTCCGGTTTTGTTTTCCTGCGGGTTTTGTGGTAAGCGCTTTACTCTCCGTCGAAATGGGCTCCGACACGAGGCCAGTTGCGCACACAATCCCTTCAGGGTCGATTCTCATATTTGTGGGAAATGTGGGGTAGAAATAAGCCGCAAGTACGATGTGGATAAGCATGCACGTAGTTGGAAGGGTAATATTAAATAGGCGCCAACTTTGAATTGTAAATTCTGTATGGGTCATGTGCGACGACATGGAACTAGCTGCCACTTTAACCCCGACAAACGCTCGTACTTGCGAAGAATGCGGCAAAGAGTTTACTAGGTCAGATACACTTAGGGCACATATGGCGAAGTGCAGTGGACCAGTTTCTCCTCCCGCCAAACGCACTTGACTCGACGTGGCTCCCCAACAGCCCGCAGCCCTACAGGTTCAGACCACTGCTCGATCTTCGCGACCACGAATCGTTGTCGGCGCTGGCCGGCCGACCCCTCGCGGGTGCGTCGAGGCAGAAACGGCGTTCAGGGCCAATTCGAAGACGTGCGTGGCCGAAAACGCAAGTGATGCCGCAGAAGAAATTTGTATTTATTTGACCAATACTAAGCAAAATATAATCAACCAGTTGACGGACGAAGTGACAGAAAATGGTGCAATAAAATTTAACATTTGGCTCGAGTGTGATTATACGAAACCGGCTCCGTTCGGTGAAGGTGCAGGTAAAAGAGCGATCAAAACGACAAATATACCAATCCATGAAAACAGCGATATTGAGGAGGCCGTCGAAAATAGCTTGGAAAAAATATGCAAAACTCAAACGACCACATGTGTTTTAAATGGTCCATTTTGGCACGTTACGTAGAAGGCAAAAATCCGCAGCGGGTCGACAACCGCTATCACGAACTGGAATCAAAAATTGATTTTTCAGAGGTAGAGTTCTCTACACCATAACACCAAATAAAAGTATTTGAAAAAAAAAATGTGTTAGTATTTGAGAAGATGAACGCCCTGGACGAGAACGAGAAGGTTTTCCCCGTACGTGTGAAAAAAAAAAAAAAAAAAAAGAGAAGTCAGACCATTTCGACCCCATCCTCCTCATCTGCAAAGATGGGAACGCCCACTATTTCTGCGTAAAGAATTTAAACCGTTTGATAAGATCTCAGCTGACGGCCCACAAGGGAGAAATTCATATATGCAAGCGCTGCTTCAAGTATTATCATGATTTACCACGAACTTCCAGACTGACGGCACAGCAGTGCCTGGAACAACACAGGAAATATTGCAAGGACAATGCCCCAGCCAGGAGAGGATGGTAGGCCATCAGTATTAAAATTTAAAAATTTCCACCACATTGATAAATTACCAATCGTTGTTTATGGAGGTTCTGAGGCCATTCTGAAACCGATACACACCTGAGAACTAGACCCCAGCCTCTCCTACACGTGCGCCTATCAGAAGCACGAGGCGTATAGCTTCTGCATTTCCGTCCACGTGGACAACGACGCCATCCCTGCTGCACTAACACCCAAGCTGAGCCACGACCCTATCATATACACGGGGGAAGATGCAGAGAAAAAGTTAATGGAGGCAATATGCTACTAAGAAGAAGATGGAGCAGCTCACACCAACTGAAAAGGCAAGCTACTCACGGGCGACGAGATGCTGCTACAGTGAATTGACGTTATCTGTAGAAAACTATGAAGTGCCTGACCACGACCACGACCACTTCACAGGGCGGTACATCGGGCCTGCACGCACCAGCTGCAATTTTATGCGCGCCACCGCCCTAAGATACTCGTCGTATTTTTCCACAACATGAGCTACGATGAGAATTTCCNACGATGAAAATTTTCATCGTCAGGCAGCTGGGATACGATACGAAAGACATATTTGTCATTCCGCACACGAGCGAGAAAATGATCACATTTTCGAAGCAGCTGGGAGACAGATTTTCGGTGCAGTTCGTCTATACGTTCCGGTTCATGGCCCGAAGTCTTGGCGTCCCTGGCCGAGTTTTTACCGCAGAATAAATTTATCAACGCCGCAAAATTCTTCAGTGCCGGCCAACCGCCTCTCGTCACGCGCAAAGGCGTGTATCCACACGTTTATGTCGACAGTTGGGAGAAGCTGGACGAGCAACAGCTGCCCCCGAGAGAGGAATTCTGTAACAGGCTGACGGGCTCCGGGATCTGCGACGAAGAATACGCCCACGCTCAGGAAGTATGGGAAACTTTCAACTGTGCGATCCTGGGAAAGTATTCAGAATTGTATTTGAAGACGGACGTGCTAATTCTATCAGACGTATTTGAAGATTTCAGAAATGTGTGCATGCCAACATACAAGCTCGATTGTGCACGCTACGTCAACGCCCCAGGGGTTCACATTCGATGCAATGTTAAAAACGACGGGGGTAAATCTAGAGCTTCTAGCCGATCACGACATGCGTATGTTTAATGAAAATGGAATTCGTGGTGGCGTGACCCGGTGCGTGAAGCGACATGCGGTGGCGAAGAACAACACCTACGCGCCAGGAACAGACGATCCCAACAATCCCTCCACGTATTTTGCAATACATCGATACCTCGAAGCAAACAACCTGTATGGCTGGGTCATGTCACTGCCGTTGCCAGTACACAACTTCAGGCGGGTCGACACCAACATCGACGTAATGTCCGTGCCGCATGATGCTCATGCTTGCTACATTCTGGAGGTCCCGTTAACCAGTG
>NQII01000117.1:432113-481289 GCA_002778355.1 Clitarchus hookeri
CCCCTCCTTCCCAGTAACCAAACATGAGAAATTAATAAAAACATTAGAAAATAAGAACAATTACATTGTACATTACCGCAACTTGAAACAGGTAATGTGAAGGTTACGAAAATTCAGTGCTAGAATTCGAGCAAAATCCCTGGCTGAAACCCTACGTAGATTTGAATACTACAAAACGTAAAGTGGCTCCCAACAATTTCGAAAAAGAATTTTTTTAATTGGCCAATACCGCAACTTTCTGAAAATGTATGGATAACAAAAGAAAACGCCAAAAATGGAGCTAGTGTGCAGTGAAAAGCGACTAAAGAAACTGGTAGCCAAGCCTACATTCCTAGACCGAATTATTTAGGATGAATCTCTTGCCCTCCTCCATCTGCAGCACGAATTCTTACTGTTTGATAAACCTAATTATGCCGGCATTTCGGTGCTCAACCTCTCAAAAACATCAATGTACAGATTCCATTATGACGTGATGAAGGCTCTGTACGACGAAGACGTCGAGCTACTTATACAGACACAGACTCGTTCCTGTGTCAGGTACGAACCCGGGACTTTTACGAGGACGTGTTTTCAGACGCACAGTTCTTTGCAGAGTTCAACACGAGCGGCTATCCCACTAACCACAAGTGCTTTTCGCCCACCAACAAGAAAGTCATTGGTAAATTAAAAGAAGAGGACGATGGAAAGATCATGACCGAATTCGTGAGACTTCGGGCAAAATTGTATTCGTACAAATGCGACGAAAAAGTAACAAAAAGAGTAGTAAAAAATTAATTTTGATGATTTTATATTTGTTTTGAAGCAGCACCGTACTATGCGAGTTAATGTCCGCACTATGCGATCACACACACACGAATTATTTTCAGAATGTATAAATATGATGGCCCTGACATGGACGGACGATAAGAGGCAGCTACAGGAAAACGGAATACACACTCTACCGTATGGGTACATTTATATATATATATAATATCCCCAACATTTGTATGTGAATATAGCGACACACAAGGTTAACTGTTTCCTTACCTTGNCAAAAAGAGTCGTAAAAAAATTAATTTTTATGATTTTATATTTTTTCTGGGGCAGCACCGTACGATGCGAGTTAATGTCCGCACTATGCGATCACACACACACGAATTATTTTCAGAATGTATAAATATGATGGCCCTGACATGGACGGACGATAAGAGGCAGCTACAGGAAAACGGAATACACACTCTACCGTATGGGTACATTTATATATATATATATATAATATCGCCAACATTTATATGTGAATATAGCGACACACAAGGTTCACTGTTTCCTTACCTAGCTATGTAGCTGTTGATCGATCAGCAATACAAACATAGATGACGTAGTTGGAAAGGGGGTCAACATGCTATAAAATGCGCGTTGGTTCCTGGGGGAACGTGAATGAGGCCGGTATGCAAGAGCAGATCCTCACCTCGGGGGTGTCAAATCTGAAGCGATTTCACTCCCCCTTCTTCTCCCCCTGCAAAATAACTACGATCATCATAAAGGGCTAATGCGATGCACTACAATACAATTTCATATTCGCAATCACACATACACGTGGGTTCTGCATCAGTGTTGGATCTCCGACAAGGGTTTAAAGTCAATTCCTGGGGGGGGGGGGTTTCTAATGCTTATCTCCCCGTCGGAATTGCGAGGGGAAAATTGGTAGCTATATCGAAAACGTGAAAAAAATCTGGAAGTGACACACTTAATTTAAAAATCCATTTTGCTTCTGCGGCAGTCGTATTACTTTTAATTTTCCCCTCATGACTGATTTTCTGTGATTTTAGATCTTTATGCCATATTTTTCTACTTATTCGTTTCCAGGTAACAGTATTTGGATAATTTTTTTCTCGGTGGTTCGTTGGACCGTCTGTCTGTCTAGAGAGAGTTTTTCGCTGCTGATGTCTGTATGATTCTTGATTAATGTATTTACTTACGTTTCCTCGATGGTTTCTCTATAGTGCTATGTGGGCTTTTTTCTATATTTATTAATATTTTTCGGCGTTGATCCTGAAATTTTGTTTGTATTTTTCTTTGGTGGGGTATACTTCTGTACCTCTGCGGGGATTTTTTTTTTCTGCATTTGTTAATACTTTTCGTCGTTAGTCCGGACATTTAGTTTGAATTTTTCCTTGTTAGGGGCTTCGGGCGACACATTTTTAATTGGCGTCTGTACAGTTCTGTGCCTGTGTGAGGGGGTTTTTTCTGTATTTATTAATATTTTTTATTACTGGTCCTGACATTTTGTTAGTTTTTTTCGTTGGTGGGACATATANCGTTGATCCTGAAATTTTGTTTGTATTTTTCTTTGGTGGGGTATACTTCTGTACCTCTGCGGGGATTTTTTTTTTTCTGCATTTGTTAATACTTTTCGTCGTTAGTCCGGACATTTAGTTTGAATTTTTCCTTGTTAGGGGCTTCGGGCGACACATTTTTCATTGTCGTCTGTGCAGTTCTGTGCCTGTGTGAGGGGTTTTTTTCTGTATTTATTAATATTTTTTATTACTGGTCCTGACATTTTGTTAGTTTTTTTCGTTGGTGGGACATATACTTCTGTATCCTTCTGCGAATATTTTTTTGTCGTTGGTCCTACATTTTTTCATCGTTGGTGGGACATATACTTCTGTATCTTTCTGCGAATATTTTTTTGTCGTTGGTCCTACATTTTTTCATCGTTGGTGGGACATATACTTCTGTATCCTTCTGCGAATATTTTTTTGTCGTTGGTCCTACATTTTTTCATCGTTGGTGGGACATATACTTCTGTATCTTTCTGCGAATATTTTTTTGTCGTTGGTCCTACATTTTTTCATCGTTGGTGGGACATATACTTCTGTATCCTTCTGCGAATATTTTTTTGTCGTTGGTCCTACATTTTTTCATCGTTGGTGGGACATATACTTCTGTATCCTTCTGCGAATATTTTTTTGTCGTTGGTCCTACATTTTTTCATCGTTGGTGGGACATATACTTCTGCATCTTTCTGCGAATATTTTTTTGTCGTTGGTCCTACATTTTTTAATCGTTGGTGGGGCGTATACTTCTGCATCTTTCTGTTAATATTTTTCGTTGTTGGTCCTGACAGTTGGTGTGTATTTTTCCTTTTTAGTGGCTTCGGGCGGTACATTTTTAATTGGCGTCTGTTTACTTCTGTGCCTGCGGGTGGGCGTTTCTTTCTGTATTTATTAATATTTTTCGTCGTTGGTGCTAGCATTTTGTTAAAATTTTCTGTTCTTGTTCTGTTAATAGTTTTTGGGGCGTATATTTCTGAATATTTCAGTTAGAATTTTTGTCATTGGTTCTACAATTTTTCGTCGGTGTTGGTGTANTTGGGGCGTATATTTCTGAATATTTCAGTTAGAATTTTTGTCATTGGTTCTACAATTTTTCGTCGGTGTTGGTGTATACTTCTGCATCTTTCTGAGAATATTTTTGGTCGTTGGTCCTAGAAATTTTAATGTATTTTTCTTTCGTGGCCTGTTAACTTCTGCTTCTTTGGTAGACATTATTTTTTCATTGGTGGAATTATAATTCTGCTTTAAATTGAGATGTGACGAGGTTTTAAATGTTAAATGGCTGTCACTTTTTTCGCCGTTTAAACTATCTGGAATTCTTTTTTTATTAGTTCAGTATTGGGCATTCTACCCACTTTTTATTGGTGGTGTCAAGAAATTTCGGTGTAAATTATCTGTTTGAGTAAACGTTATGATGTCTTTGGCTCATTTTGGTACACTGGGGTTTTCAACGTTGGAAATTTACCTTCTTAAGCAGCTGTCGCTTGCAAATGTTGTGTGCACAAAAAAAAACCATCGTGTTGTGGCGTGCGTCATCAGAACCCACGTACATCTCACGGAGATAATCATTATAGCAAAAAAACTCTTAAAAATTTTTGAAAAACAATTCCATAATATGTAGTCCTCGGTCCCAACATCTGAGGAATCGCTCGCATGGACTGATCACAGCCATATGGGCGTTAAGAGGGAGGGAGTTGACGCATATACACGACATATATAGATGAAAACATACACCTGGAGGATGATCAGTGGATCGTACACCTAGCTGAAGTTGCTAATGTTTACTGGTGAAAGGGGCACCATGGAGGTATGGCCGCATGGCGTAATGTAGCATGTGTGTTGCTATATGAGCAGCTATATTCATGACGGAGTGCTCAGTTTGCTGGCAGACGTCGTGGAGAGCAGATCGTCTCTATAAGTTACTCTATTTGGAATACTCGATGGACAGCCTTCAGGCAGCGCCATCGACTTCAACGACGTCTTCGGCTGTTCCAGCAGCTCATTTTCCTGTGACTGCAGCATCTGCACCACTGGCAGGGTCATCTGGTACTTTGGCTGTACCATCTTCAACAGAGCTCGTCCCATCGGCCGAACCGTCCTCACCAGAGAAAACTTATCCCTGCAGCTACTGCGACAAAGTATGTTTGCACCAACACATCGTACGTCGTCATGAAATTCGTGGATGTGTGACGGATCCAAACCGGATAAGTTATCTTTGCTTCAAATATAGGTTGATGTTCGACCGTAAAGACCTTTACTGCAAATATATTAGGTCGTGTTAAGTTAAACTGCGGGGCTCATCTATTCTTCAGTGCCAGTTCTGTAAAAATGATATCCTGCAAACGTCATCATTACTATGATGAACTACAAAAACCATCGTTTCTCTCTTTGCTTTCCCACCTGCATCATCTACGTATGCACCATCAACCTCAGTTCCTGTACCTTTGGACGAGCCGAAACCTCCTGGGACCAGCACTGCACTACCCACCTATCGGTGTTGCTTTTGCTGCACGGAGTTTGCATTGAAACTCGCCCTGCGTCGCCAGGAAGTTCACGATTGTACGAAAGCTTGGTTTCGTTTATAACTGAGGTCAGTTGATGCGAATACTATGAATAAAAAAACATAGAAATGAAGTAGTTGTAAATTTTACCGAAAAAAATATGTTTTGGAAGTAATTGCTAGTTTAATTTATTCCCTGTTTATAAAAAAATTCTGAATTTAAAATACAAAATACATTTTAGGGTAAAATAAGTGTATAATGTGCAATGGTAGTTTAATTAGCATTAAAATGAAAAATTATTTTTTTCATAATCGGTCTTGATTTTTTAATAAAAAAGAAAATATATTTCATCAATTATGCATGTAGTCAATGTCATCATGCATGTAATTATACTGTCGATTAATAAATTATTTTTTTTTTTTAATAGGAATGAAAAATTACACATTTTCTATTTTTGTAAATATAAGTGCCGGCAGATCGCCTGGTGGCTGAATAGTGACATTAATGCCACCTATGTGTTGAAAATTGAATCCAACATGGTGAGCGCTGACAGCGCAGCATATAATTTAAAAACACAAACAAATATAGCTGCCACCTGGTGGCGATATTGATTATTTATACAATAGTGTCACCTAGGTGTGAAAACACATTAAAACCTAAATGGCGTCCTCTAGCAATGTATAAACAAATGACAAACGAAAAAAGTAAGATGGCAGCCTCCAGCAACGTATAAACTAACGACAAACGAAAAATCAAGATGGCGACACACGACAGAATGAGTATCGGTGAGGGGTGATAGCGGTGAGGAGAACCTTCACAAATGTAAGTTTTTCAAAAATTAATTTATAATAACACATTTTTAAATAATTTTTTCACATTTTTCATATATTTTTTTTAATTAATTTTTGGATTGTTTGCATTGTTTGGATTTTCAAAGTCAAAGGTCACCGGGGTCAAGGTCAAGGGTCACCTTGATTAAGGTCAAACGTCAAATTATAAGGTCACCTGGATCCATTATGGCTGCCGGCCGACCGGAATGACAGAGCACGAACAGCTCCGATGTTCCTGTCCCAAGGTCCCGATGTGCCGAAGACCCCATAATCCCTCTGCTATGGTTTAATCATTTAATTATATATATATGCCCCATTCCTTAAATAATGCATAATAAATTATGACTAATATGATCTTGTAAATAAAATGTGTAACATGTACCAAAATATGACAAAAGAAGAAAATTGATCTATCTAGCCATTATTGGAAATTTCCCCACTGATGTGAAAATGTACGTCTCACGTTGTTATGACATATCTGTTGTACAGATGTGCATTTCAGGATATTACTGCAAAAAATTGTCAGTGGTATAAAAGTTTTCTCTTATTTTCGTTAATCTCGTAACTAAAAATGATATACTGTATAATGTACGAAAATTATTGGAATAATTTAGTAGCCCATATGCAAAATCAGCTAAATACATATACATATATACGTGTGTGTGTTGATAATTTGGTATCACTGTATTCGGTATCTTTGGCTACGAATTTTTCCCTACGATGAAGGAGCAAAATCCATTATTTGGCATTGAAAATCGTAAAAGAAAGAGTCATGCAATTTCAGAACTTGCCATGTCCATAAGGATATAAATGAAAAAACGGTTATATTGACAGCTCAATACTGACATACGAAAAAGCTGCCATATCGAAACAAGAAACATGTCCACCTCACATTCCAAGATAAGGGAGAACAATAGAAGTTATTTTCTTTTCATTTTTGTTTTATATTTTCTTTTGTGTTATTAAAAGATTAAAATACAATTATTATCAAAAAAATTTGAAAATGTTAAGAGTTTTATTATGTATTGGAATGTATTGACGAAGGAATCGCTATGTAGTACGCAGCATTGTAGCTTGCTTCAATATCATCCGTGAAATATGTTAAGCTATACTATAATACAGTATTTTGTAGTACTATGAAACGAATGACATAAATTATTTCAACCGTGGATTTTAGTTGTAATGTANGCTCAATACTGACATACGAAAAAGCTGCCATATCGAAACAAGAAACATGTCCACCTCACATTCCAAGATAAGGGAAAACAATAGAAGTTATTTTCTTTTCATTTTTGTTTTATATTTTCTTTTGTGTTATTAAAAGATTAAAATACAATTATTATCAAAAAAATTTGAAAATGTTAAGAGTTGTATTATGTATTGGAATGTATTGACGAAGGAATCGCTATGTAGTACGCAGCATTGTAGCTTGCTTCAATATCATCCGTGAAATATGTTAAGCTATGCTATAATACAGTATTTTGTAGTACTATGAAACGAATGACATAAATTATTTCAACCGTGGATTTTAGTTGTAATGTANCTATAATACAGTATTTTGTAGTACTATGAAACGAATGACATAAATTATTTCAACCGTGGATTTTAGTTGTAATGTACTATTGCAATTTATATAGCACTAAATTTTAATTTTATATGTAATAATAAATTTTTGTAAATTTTTATAAGACATGTTTGTAAAAACATCATAAAAGCCAGTTTAGGCCTGTTCTTTTTTTTTTTTTGCTTATATAAATTGGATTTGCAAATCGTGGATATGGTTGGTTTTAATCCTTTAACAAAAATGAGATGACTATCATTGTAACCCAGTGTAATTTAATTATTAAATTGTAATTAATTCGGTATGAGAATTTGCAGATTTAAAAAAGTTGTTAGCTTTTCTTAATTTGTTATAAAGAAAAACTATTATTTCACTAAGGAGAGTTAAGTTGTAGCATTTCTTCTCGATTACCTCCCAAAAAAAAATGTGATAGATCTCGCTGGTTTGCATGTAGGCTACCCAATTTCGCTGTATTTAATAATGGAGTCCAAACAATTGCCATTACCCGCGTCGAGTTCATATTAGGCATGGTTCAGTCGAATGCAATTGTACTCTCATTTCTTCGTGACAATATATTTTTTTTTTTTCAAATCAGGAAACAAGCTAGAAAGTCAAACTATTTTGCAGATTGTCTATCGTTTTAGGCAATCGGCAAGTAATTTAGGCCGCACCGGAGACGGGATTTAGATAGTCAGTGACGTAAGCACGTAAAGATAATTGCGTGCATGATTCTCTGAAGAACGGCGCTGCTGGCCATTTATGGTCGCGGGCGAGAGCTAATTTTAGAAGTCAATAGTATCTACTGTCGGGTGCCTCCAGCTCAAACCAGCGCTCTGATCAACAGGCCGATTGCTGTCTCGTGCGTCTCGACGCCTGAACGTTGCCAGCCGCGTGTAGCTATAGTTACCAGTCAGATAAATATTTCAGAATTCAACCTTTGAAAAAAAAATATATAGCCGCGACTATTAAAAAAACGAAATCACGTACTGGGTTAATTACAGATTTCATGTATCACGAGCTGATACATTAGTAATTCTCTGGAAGACAACTAACATTGGTGATATTTCAATGAACGATCTCTCGATTTAAAATCCCATACTTAACAAAAGTTGAGAGCGAAATGTATAATTTTTGTTTTTTCGCAGGGAATAAGGAAGTATAGTTCNAATCCCATACTTAACAAAAGTTGAGAGCGAAATGTATAATTTTTGTTTTTTCGCAGGGAATAAGGAAGTATAGTTTTACTTATTTAAGTCTTATCGAAAATACAGTTTTCAGATAAAAGGAAAATTGAGATTGTTATACAGTTATAACAATATAACTCTTCATGACAATAGCATAGTTATGTTCCTAATCATGTTACAAGTTATAGCGTCTTAGTTGTGGTTGGTACCGATGCTGTATCTTTTCCAGGGCACAGCCTACGGACTTACTGAAGTGATTGTAGGGTTTTGGCTCACATCCATGTAATAGAGGACAACGGCAAACCATTGCAGTCATCCTACTTCGTCACAACCAGGAAGGACAGGATTTCTATCACTGTACCTATCTACAAGATCGTCAACTCATCGTTTCACAATGTTGTTTGATCTATGTGAAAAGGTATATACCTTGTGTACTAAAGCCAGGAATAATTTTAAAAATAAATATTGCCCTATTTTTTTTTTTTTTTTGTTGAAACTGTATTCAAAGAATTTTCTTATTTTCACATGTTCAGTACCTTACATAGTTTTGTTACCCCAAACGTGCAATTTCTTAATAAGCGCAACATTCGCTACTACATATGGAGAATGATTTATTGGTACAAGCTCTCTCCGTGTTTTTTAAAACGCTTTACGTATACCATTACGAAGATATTTATTAAGTATAACTCGCTTTCATGATAAACGTTATACGATGGGGCAGACACTCAATACATGTGGCAACATGGCTCGCTGTCTCTCTCAGCATGGCTGATATTCAATTGAAAAAAACTTCATGCGAGCAGTCAAAGCTGGTCTCCGATTTTTTTTTTGTGGAACTTTAGGAGTTCTTTTCTGTCCAGCAAGAGAACTATTTAATCACAAAGCAAGGAGAGATGCTGAAAATCTTGATAATTTGAACATGGGAGCGAAGTTTGAAAAACTAAGAACGANAATCACAAAGCAAGGAGAGATGCTGAAAATCTTGATAATTTGAACATGGGAGCGAAGTTTGAAAAACTAAGAACGAGTCCTTGCCCGTATCTAATCTGAACAATGTATCCTTAATGAGAACATTTGGGTTGTTGGGTCGCCTGACGGTAGCCCTCTTGAGGAATAGGATTGAGAGCTTTGTAAATGGTTGGCGGAGATGTGTTGCTTCAGAAGAACACTTTCCAAAACTCAATAGTTGCGTGAGGCACGTAAATGGCTATTTATTTCCGAAAAAATCTGGCATTTTAAAGGCGGCATACTTAATTACAACGTGGCCGACGTCACATCGCACAACAGCCCCGAACCGACCGACATGTAGGCGCGTCAGCAATAAATGACGACAGTGGCGTGTGGTGAACTGTTGCAAGGTACGCTGGTGCTTGCTCACTTCTGTACATTATCGGTGCAAGCAGCAGGAGCCGGTAACCACCGTGAAGTCTATGGAAACTGAGTGTGTTTCGACCATTCACAACGAGCATGCAAGGGACCCATTACACACGTCCTGTGACGTCCCCTGCCGAACTGCGTTTTAGTGGCGAAAGTTTAAACCAGCAAGGAACAGGGTACAGCACGCAGCTAACGCCAGCTTACCTTGCAACAGTTCACCACACGCCACTGAATATTAGTTTACATTGCCTCTGTATTACTATGGTGGAAGACGTCACAACTGGATTGGTATTTGGAGAGGGGAGACAGAGGTCGTGAACCAGAAGGATGTGTGTATAAACAAATTTACTCNCACAACTGGATTGGTATTTGGAGAGGGGAGACAGAGGTCGTGAACCAGAAGGATGTGTGTATAAACAAATTTACTTGCTCATGGCACTAATTGGCTTGATTTATAACAAAAATTCATTAAAATAAATAAACAAATCAAAATTTAAGACACTTATTTTCATTTCTTAATGCATCAGAAGCGTAAAAATATATTACTACTCCAAATAAACNAATCAAAATTTAAGACACTTATTTTCATTTCTTAATGCATCAGAAGCGTAAAAATATATTACTACTCCAAATAAACAGAACAATGTAGTAATTTTTCGGATGTTTTAATTCCTTACCGTAACCGTGCAATAAGCACATGTATGTACGTGTGTGATAGGATCATTTGGTTGTGACGTTGAGCGGATAGAAGGATGGGAAAGAAAGGAGAGTCACAGGTAGGCATATGCGGTCGACAATTTGAAGTCCATAATTATCATGCCTCAGTAGAGAATGGGGCTCTGGTAACGAGCTGGCCAGCTTTTATTTTTATTGTAATTATCGGAAATTAATTTTGTAACAAGAGACCTATACAAATAATGTGCCACCGCGGTTCTCGCACGATGTATTCAAACTAATGCACGAAGTACAGTTTTTTTTCTGTACATGACAGGTACAGTAAAACCACTGCGATTAACAAAATTAACTATACAAAGCATCGCAGCTTATTAAGAATGCTATAAGGGGATATCTGCGCACGTAAATATCTACTCCATAATACTTGCATAATGCAGCATATTTATATCGATATTTATGTCGAAACCGTATAAACTGGCACAAAATACCCCCCGCTCTCTATTCTGTTATGCGTGCAAAGTCCGCATAATCGCAGGGGAATACTGAAAATGAGGTGATGTATACTATAAATTTGGTAAGCCAGCATACGGATTTTACCTAAGAATTTTTTTTGTCTATGAACTGCACAAGATTTGGAGATTGATTTTACGTGGATTTCTTGCTTATGTGTGGATTAAACTACTACATGCTATCGGATTTGTTATAGTTGCGTCTTTGGACAACGTCAAAAATATTTTTTAACAGGGTTATTACACTTTGGATCAGAATCTGGCTGCGTAGAACAAGATGCTGTAGTATTTCGGACCCATCTGTCGCTAAGCATAAGAAGTTCAGAGGGTGAATTTAGGACGCTTTTTATGAGTACGGTAGATCTCGATAGGGCATTATTTTGTTCTTGGTTGATGCCACATTCCATTATTTGTAAAATGGTGTCATAAAATGGCATAATGCCTGGATTAAGATAGGGCAAATCCACAAATAGAAACAGCTGTACCCGTAGGCGCCACCAAGAGTTGGGAGGAGTTCTTGTTGCTATAGCGTCCTGCTAGGTGCGCGAATATTTGATCTCGATGGGAAGAAATAATTCGCAGTTTTAGTACTTGTCATTGTGTTCAAAAAACAGATACACAAATTTTTTCGTAAAAAAATTAAAAGCAATGGCATTTTGATATTAGAGCAAATTACGTGTGATGCCTTCCTGTTCCTGTTCGTTCCGCAAATATTTAGAAATTTAAAACGGGTTTTGAACGTACTTTAACCTTTACAAAATAATTCACTCCGATAATCGAACATCCGACNTTTAGAAATTTAAAACGGGTTTTGAACGTACTTTAACCTTTACAAAATAATTCACTCCGATAATCGAACATCCGACAAACTAAATTGTAAAATAAATAATATGACCGGAAAATTGATATTCAGTTAAGATGTAATATCGCAACCCGGTTAAAATCCTTACAATATATAGGAATATGTTTTCTGGAAAAAAAAAAAAAACAGGAAATTTTTAGTCGAATAACCTATGGTAGATTTGTCTTTCCAGCTTAGTGGTTGGTGACCATATTGAGATTCATCACCTTAAACTTAAAATAAAATGTCATATCCGAACAAGTGTTAAATGTCTCAGCCATTTTATAAAATTCGGAAAGAGAAACTTGACGCTCCCTGCGTCCAGGCATTTTTTGCCGCCAGAACACATGCGCTAGCGAAGCCTGCCGACGGTCTACACCAATAAATATTAAGGGCGGAGAACGTGTCCAAATAAAGGATCCCGCGCCTCACAGCTGCAAAGACGGGCCACCCAAGTTTTCTGCACGTGCAGGCGGCATCCGGAGGCAACGGAAGCCACCAGGGCACGAACACAGCTACACTGGGCAGCCGCNTCCTTTAAGACAACGTCTGTCTAATACATTCTTCAAAATTCGAGACTCAAAACTGCTTCACAAGTTCGGTGACATATCTTCAATTCCTCGATTTTTGTTACTTTATTCACTTCATGACACCAATGGTTTTCTACTGCCTGGTATTTAAACGTTTCGTAAATCACTCTATTACAATTCGGTGGTGTTGGTTGCCAAGCTCCGAATGTGTTTTGTCATACGGTAGACAGCCTGCTCGCATTTAGGAGATAGTCCACACAATTCCGTACGTATAAACTGGGGGGTGACTTCACCAAGTGCTTTCCCATCTCCGTATTATGCCAGTGTCGTTGCAGTTCCATTATATCAACACACTGGTTAGCTGTGTTGCATAAAATATAATTAAGTTTGTAATTATTTATTGACATATTTCTGATCGTATTTACGCCCGACTTTCTTGTTCCGAAAGATAACGCGAATTTTGCAGGTCTCTAGATTAAATTGATGTACCTTGGCCACACGTATACAAGAGAAATACGCGAGTCTTACAACTGCTTGTTAGTATGTTGAAGGTAACCTTCTTATTGCAATCTACCAGCTCCATTTGACTCGTTATTAAACGGCCGTATAGATGTGTGTACCGAGTCATCGTTATAAAGTCCTCCCTTATGATGCTCTACCACTACCTATATTCACACGATTGTGGTTATTTTGACATTTCTCTCCTGTCTGAGGTTAAGTACCTCTTACTTAATACTGTTCTCGTTCTCGCNACGATTGTGGTTATTTTGACATTTCTCTCCTGTCTGAGGTTAAGTACCTCTTACTTAATACTGTTCTCGTTCTCGCTCTCATCTTAATGCATGCAAATTTCACTCGACTAATCCTCAGCATTTTTTATATAATAATCGTTAAATATTGTGCGGTAAGCCCTTTTTATTATTAAAATTAATTGTTTTAACACAACTTCAAATATTTTGTGTCCACTCTGTAACGAAGAAACAGTCGTTTGCACAGTAACAACTAGAGGGATGATAGAGGTGCAAAGTTATACTTAGTTTCCTGCGTCAAGATCTGAATGGCAGCCTTAATGTTAATATTAGAATGCCAAAGTGATGACGCTTCTTTTTTCAAAGCGTTCCATAATTATGGATACGTGAAAGCAATTCCGTTTTAAAATCAGCTGACAATAGAATGAAATGAAGAGAGCTAGTACAGGGGCCGGGGACCACAAAGCCACGGTGGCCATCTTGGATGACACCGTTTGGGTCGCCAGTCGGGCGTCTTGACCGCAAGACCACTGCGACATCTAGGAGAAGAGGATGTTTAACGACGAATACGTATAAAGTTGTTACCATCCCGACATGTGGGGAAGATAACGTGGACAGACCTCGACGTCATATATATAAAATCGCCGTTGCATGGTTATGAGAATAAATATAGTAAATACTGNTAACGTGGACAGACCTCGACGTCATATATATAAAATCGCCGTTGCATGGTTATGAGAATAAATATAGTAAATACTGTCATCGGCCTACGCACTCCCCAGACAATAAACTCATCATCATCGCATAAATGACTGTAGAAACCGCGTGCGCGCACGTACACACACTTCTTATGTGTTGAAAAAAAAAATATATATATATACATATATAAATTAATAGCGTGAAAAAATACTGACATTCTAACATTCAGAAAAAAGTAATTATATATACATAAAAGATTTGGGCAATTCGCGTCCCTACATAAAAGTTATACGCATTCATACAGAGTTATTGCACAACAACGTACGTGTTTCTCGATCACGCACACACGTCTGTCTCTCCAACTTGTACGGGCATTCGAGTGCGCGCGTGCGCTGCTGTACCTCCAACTTGTCTGCACTCGCGCGGTACGGGACGTAGCCTGCACCCACGGAGGGGGGGGGGATGTGCCTTTCTTAATGTACTGTAACAACTAGCAGTAGGATAAAAACACCAATTACACTGTCACGACCTCTTCAGCAGCAGCGTGGTCGCTCTCTCTCTCTCTCTCTCTCANTAGGATAAAAACACCAATTACACTGTCACGACCTCTTCAGCAGCAGCGTGGTCGCTCTCTCTCTCTCTCTCTCTCTCTCTCTCTCTCTCTCTCTCTCTCTCTCACTGCTCCCGCAAGGATGATGTTGGTGATGAAGTTCGCACCATCGCCCTCACACTNCTCTCTCTCTCTCTCTCTCTCACTGCTCCCGCAAGGATGATGTTGGTGATGAAGTTCGCACCATCGCCCTCACACTTTACCGTCCGCGTGGCATAATCATGCGGACATCTCCCAGGTTTGGGAGACCTTATACTCAAACAAGTCGTGTACATGTATGCGTATAAAGACATTAGTGGAGCCGCAAGCATAGTGCACCGGCGTCTTACGGCGCTGCAAACGGGAAAAACGTCCCACCTAAAAAAAAAAAATTCCAAACGGACAAAAGAACGCACAGACAAATGACACCAACCGAACAAGATTACAGTCGATGGGGAGGGGCAGCTCAGTAAAAAAGAGTAAATGCAAGTACGATGCGATCACTCGTTACCACAGTGCTAGCGTGATTCGAACACAATTTCACATCCACAACCCCCGCTAGAATAAGTGTTGAGTCCCCCAGGAAATGACTACAAACCCCAGGTTGGAGACCCAACATAGGCTCCAAATCCCGTGCACAAGTACGTGCATGAGTGATTGTGGAATGTGAAACAGTACACCGATCACGACATATCGGTAACACGCCTGGCAAGGTAAGTAAACCTCTTGCACGATCTACAGCATGTCACCATCCATCAACAATAGCATACCTGGAAATATGAATATGGCTCTTGCATGAACTGGAAAAAACACACATAATTTGAATAAATTATCATCACACATATCATTCGTCGTGGGAGAGGGGAATGGAAGCGCTTCAGCTTCGACAATCCCAGGGTGAGGAACTGCCTCCAACTATGCATACCAACCCCATTCTTATTCCCGGGGACAATACATGCCTGTCTCAGAGGTGCATGTATATCACCATCCATGATAACCGTAAGGGAGTGGAAGCAATGACATTTTAGGAAAAAATACTCATAATTCAGTCAATATATCCATATGGTACAGTATGTATTCCATCATCCAGTATACATANTTTTAGGAAAAAATACTCATAATTCAGTCAATATATCCATATGGTACAGTATGTATTCCATCATCCAGTATACATATATTATCATCCTTCAATGTCAGAGTCAACTTATTAATACATTCACTGTAGAGAACATGTTTGTGAAAGCGAATTGTATGTACACTGACTCACGTCGTACACAGCTGGTACAGAGCATGCTTATACACTGAAGAGCCAAAAAAAATTGGTGCACCTGCCTAATATCGTGTAGGGCCCCCGCGAGCACGCAGAAGTGCCGCAAGACGACGTGGCATGGACTCGACTAATGTCTGAAGGTATGCAGGAGGCATTGAAATCTGCGCCAATTTGAGAAAGGGTTGCACGTCTGTCACGTTTAATGAGTCTCGTTAGTCGTCGTTTGTCCCGTTCGTTCACGATCTTTTTCCTGCCGCAGCGATGTCGAAGATTTGATGTTTTACCGGATTCCCGATATTCACGGTACACTCGTGAAATGGTCGTACGCGAAAATACAAATTTTATCGCTACCTCGGAGATGCTATGTCCCATCTCTCGTGCGCCGACTATACAACCACGTTTAAACTCACTTAAATCTTGATAACCTGCCATTGCAGCAGTAGTAACCGATCTAGCAACTTTGCCAGACGCTTGTTGTCTTACATAGGCGCTGCTGACAGCATCGCGTTACTCTGATTGGTTCCGTACCTCTGTTATTTGCATACGCACGCCTATACCAGTTTTGTTTTCCTCTGCACTCCCTTGGCCCTCTATTTTGATCTTACACGTGTAGCCATACAATTTCGCCCGAAGCACAACAAGTTAAGTCATAATGGCTCATCCGCACTCATTCTTAAACTTCTCCAACACTTTGGCGTTGGTCGGGGAGTAGCAGGGATGACCTACAGGGTAGCAGGACATGTAGAATTGTGCGCTGAACGCAGGATCAGTAGCCAGGTACCGGTAAAAATTCTCATTTCGGAAAGAATAGATGAAGCTATCGGTATCTGTATATAACAAGTCGCATCGATCGCCATATCGTCGTCTCACCATGTCGTAGTGGAAGCGATACACGACTGTTTTTGGAGAACCCATCATATATAGGTATATCGAATTAAATAGTCTGCTTTTCTAGTCGTATCAGGGTAAGCTTCTCATTGTAAATGGTTCTGTAGTTGTACACTGGTTTCGCTACGAGTTTCCTTAGCGACATCTCACTACAGACCAGTTCCATCCCGTCGCTTCCTTTTGTCCTCCTAGCCAAACACAGAGTTGTTGGCAAGCTTAAAGAAATCACGCTCGAAACAGTTGCTGGTGGCTTTTATCTTTTCTGTATTCAGATCGATGTAGGCTTTCAACCATGGCGACTGCTTGGATGCGGAGACCCTATAAATCTTCTTCACCTGGAGGCCGTGGGTTTCTGCTTGCTTCAGTCTCCTGTAATGTATATCCTCGAGCATTATAATTAGTTTATTTTGCTTCGAGCCTTGGGGACACTGGTCCAAGGGGAGGAAGGGCAGAGTGGTAGTGATGCAGGGCTGCAGAAAACGCGATATCAACCGCTAGGATATAACCAACATTGATATCATAAGGTACGGAAATGATGTCGATGTTAGTTTCGTTCCACCTGAAATTACGTACATAGCGACAATGGCAAACTCATCGCCCATCCGTACACTATTAGAAAAATTGTCCGTAAAATGATGGATAATACTGGATACAAATTATCCAGACAGCTGCGTTAAATTGCGGTCTCTTCGTTTTTTTTTTTTTTCAATAACGCCCTCTCCGTAAGTTTTTATCTAAATCTCCGTGAATTCAGGGAATGTGTCCACAAACTTGCAAGTTTGTTGTGTTTTTTAATCTGCTCTGTATAAAAATGGGTAAGAAAAAAATTTTTTACTTTCGTTATACGGATGATTCACTGTGTATAAAAATGACTATAAAAAAATTTTTTATGTTGTCCGGTGGCTCGATTTGAACTCTGAAGAAATTTTGGCAGTTCAATACAATATCAACGCACTTACCACTCTTTTACAAGAAATGGAGTTGTAAATACGGAATTTATATGGAATGATGCATGTGCCTCTTAGTTTCTAGTAATGTTACAGTGTGTGAGATTTAGTTTCTTTTTATTTCATGTTTACAAACAGGGGTATGAAAAATTGTTTTATTTTCGTAATGTTTTTCACTGTGAATAACAGACAAATTACAAAAAATGTTCAAATATTTAATCCTGTAGTGGGATTTGAACTCGAATCGAAATATTGACAACCGATAACTCGAAAGCCTCACCTGTCACACATTTACACGAAGTATTTTGTAAATATAGATTTTATATGAAAGTGACAAACGCACCTGTGTTAGTTTCAAGTCTTGTTAGAGCGTTTGCTATATTTGCGGTTTATAAAACGAGGTTACGAAATTTTTTTTTTTTTTTTTTCGTTTTGTGCATGTTTCACTGTGTATACAGAAGGTTTTGTCCTGTAGCACAATTCGAGCAAGAATCATCGAATTGGCACTCCACGAGTGATTCGGACTCACCTACTACTATTTTACACGAAGTAGTATTGTGAAGATGGGATTTTATATGCTTCAGGTATCGCCTGCATTGTTCGTGACTCAAAATCGAAGCCATTAGAATACGAAGAGCTTCCGTATTTTATTTTTACGGAGCTCATTTCCGTTGTTCGTCATTACGAAATTCCTTTCCGTAAATTAACTCTACGTCTCCGTAAAAGTTTCCGTAAATCTACAGAAATTTCTAACAGTGTAGATGTTGTTTGCAACGACGTATTGCATGAATGTGCCCGGCTTGCTGGTATCGTGCTCGCCTTCCATGTACCTGTTGTTTGCAGCACAGTATCGCAGCATGCACTCCCCCTGATGGCCAACTCAAGGAACAGGTACATTTGACAGTCCCCCAGCAGCTCGAGTTCCACCTTTGTCATGTGCAGCATGGCATCGAACGAGAACCCCCGTTAGGCTCACATAGCGGGCGCAGTCAAGCTAATACTTTTCCAAACACAGATGCCGGAAATTCTCGAAGATGCCGGCTGAAAGGAGGACGTCAACCTTTTTAAATATATGCGACTGTACATCTCGAGTGACTCGCAGCGGAATTTGTCCCATGCCGCCTGTGCATGGGCATAATCATCAGAGATATTGCTGTTGGTGAGGCGTTTGTAAAATGACTGTTGAGATGGCAGCTGGGGTTCTTCCAGAGTGGCAAGATCGGTAATGTGGTCGTACGGATACATTCCCTTGCGTATCACCAATGGGACCTCATCTGGGCTGAAAAAATTTCTTCGTACTTGTAAACTTGTCTGCAAGCAGGTTCTGAGCCAGTGAAGCAAGACTTGCCGCCATGAAGTGATACGTATCGACGAGCTGAATGGTCACCTAGCTGTTTGGGAAACGCAATCATTTTCTCTTCGCTATGTGGGATAATGTGCGTATCGTATGCCAGCTCTTTAAGAATAACATTCTCATCGTAGGAGATATTATGAAAAAATACGACCAACTTCTTCGGTCAGTGACGTAGAATGTTGCACTGATTACATGCCACGCTAATGCACTGTCCTGTAAAATGGTCGTATTCTATGACTATGTAATTTTTCTCTGTAAATGCAGTATTACAATACTTGCACTCTCTTGCCTGGTAGCACATTGCTAGCTGGGTTGCCGTCAGTGGACTCATAGCTGTAGAAGTTTAATAAATTTCCTTCGCCTGTTTTCCACAGCCACTTTTGTCTCTGTAAAGTGCTAAGCCCTCCTAAATANAGAAGTTTAATAAATTTCCTTCGCCTGTTTTCCACAGCCACTTTTGTCTCTGTAAAGTGCTAAGCCCTCCTAAATAATACTCGATAGACTTTTTGAGGAAGGGATAGCCTAGAGATCTGGCGCCAACAAATCCTGCAATAGTTTGCAAAAGAAGAATTGGCATTGCTTATGAGCGTTTTAGAGTACAATTGTAATCCTTCATACAGGAAACGACAGATCGTGATTGGTGGTGAGATAGAAGTCGAGCGAGCGGTTGTGGGTTTCGCCCACGCCGGGCTGCACTGTGGTTTTCACCCTCATTCTAGCTATGGCTGAAACGATTCCTTTAATTAAATTTTTCCAATTCCCCACGCATTAGATTAAGTTCTTCCTTGGCCTCGGTGAACGGAAAGGAAATAAAACTAATTCGNATTTTTCCAATTCCCCACGCATTAGATTAAGTTCTTCCTTGGCCTCGGTGAACGGAAAGGAAATAAAACTAATTCGATCCCTTTTGCCTTTGGATTGAACCAGGAACACCAGATGCTGTATATTTACGACTAGCCACTTAGGCACCCGTTGATAAGCTATTCAAATAATGGTAAAAATGTTTTAATGAGGTAACATTAATACTGCTCTGTATTATCTTCCGAAAGTATATAATGTGTGTACTCTAATGAAAAAGTATTTTTACGGCTGAACTAAAGCAATCCAGTGAGTAACGCATGAACGGCTATTATTATTATTATTATGTCANTTTTTTTTTTTTTTTTTTTTTTTGCTATTTTAGTAAATATTTTATACTCCAATAATTTTATCGAAAACTAATAAGACAGGTAAATATTTGAAATAAAAATTACATATAAATAGTTATTAAAATCATATTTCTGCCAATAATGAAAACGTAACCAGCACAGACATACTTGTAATATTGTTACTTTATGCCAGGTTTAATTGTTGCTGCAGGGATTTTCTGGGAGACTATAATTTTCCTTTCCGTGGTTTCAATTATGACGTAAACTTTAAATGTTAATGTAGGGTTAATGTAAGCAATTTTAGTATGTATTTTGAGACAACGTTTTACAACCATTGTAACGACTTGCGTTTATGACAACGGGTAGTGTAATTTAACATACGACTCACTATGTGAACTGAGAGACGATTAGATTAATTGGATATTCTTGCAAGTTTTTTGCTGAACAGTTGTAATATTTTTTAATAAATTTTTTTTTTTCATAAAATATTTACAGTTTTTCTTCTTGTAGCTCTATCAAGTTTCAAGGTAAGCCGATAATGCGTAAGCATCAGTTGTAACTCTGGTATTATTATATTTACTAAATAAATTTTTTAAGAAATTACGCACATTTAAAATTCGGTTTGATAATTTAATTCTTCATTTAATAATTTCATGTGCACTTTTATTTTCGGGATTCAGAAAACTTTACGACGATAAGCCAATTTCAGGCCAAAGTAGAAAAGTATTTAAAGCAAGAACAATGAAATTAAATATGCATATGGCATCTGGCGTACTCAACTATCCTTCTTATGTCCACATCCGCAATTTCCTACTAATAATACTTTGCCCATCAAATGTGTCCATAGCTTAACATTATTAAGAGAACTACAATGACTTTAGACTATTCCAGAATGTGTACTCAGTATTCCTTTGTATCACACACCAGCTATCACCATTTAAAGAAAATTCCAAATCTGTATCAATTTAATTATATCACCCAAAATCATTCAAAAGTAATAAAATATTGAAATAAAGCAAGGTTGAAAGGAAGTATAAAAGTGAAATATTTTTCTGCATAAAAGTACAAAGCATATAAGTAATTCCTCTTGGCTAAAGTACAGTGCGTTAAATAGAACCTCGTAGAATATGCTAAAGGACATGAAGATAAAAAAAATTGATAGCACGCATTTATTTCGTTACCCACGGCGATTGCATGAAACTTGTGTGTGTTTCAACATTGAGTTCTAGTCTGACCCAGATTTATATCGGTAAATGCTTTTCAGAATTGGTTACACCATGCGTGTCAAAATCATCTTGTGCACCGTTTACAAAATTAGTGCAAACATTGAGATACCTTTTATAATGCATTGCACAAGANTCTTGGCTAAAGTACAGTGCGTTAAATAGAACCTCGTAGAATATGCTAAAGGACATGAAGATAAAAAAAATTGATGGCACGCATTTATTTCGTTACCCACGGCGATTGCATGAAACTTGTGTGTGTTTCAACATTGAGTTCTAGTCTGACCCAGATTTATATCGGTAAATGCTTTTCAGAATTGGTTACACCATGCATGTCAAAATCATCTTGTGCACCGTTTACAAAATTAGTGCAAACATTGAGATACCTTTTATAATGCATTGCACAAGANTGTCAAAATCATCTTGTGCACCGTTTACAAAATTAGTGCAAACATTGAGATACCTTTTATAATGCATTGCACAAGAGTGATTTGTATGCCCTTCAATTTGTTTTGCTTAAAAAAGTTTGATACATCTATGAGAGTTCCATTAATTCCAAATTCAAAGTCTCTCGTAAACTTGTTTACCAAGATGGAGAAGTAATATAAAGTGATTATGCATACACATGTGTACGTAAAAGTTTATGACTAACGATATATTTGACATCTCTACAGTACTATTTATGAATTTATCATACTGGTTGGCAACGTATTACATTTTACCATTTTTAGAATTGAAATAAGATAATTTATAAGGCAGTGCTCCATTGTACGCTATTCTCCTTCGACCTTATGATACTTGACTAATCGCACGACGGCGCCACGAGCACACTGAAATTCGTATATAGCTATCTTGTGACGAGCCAAGAATCTACCTGCAAAAAGCTGAAGAAATATTTTTATAGTTTCGCTGACTCTGCCGCATTTATTTATATAGGTACTTTCGAAAACCCTGCTTAAAATTTACTTGTATGCAAATTGTGTATTCTTTCAGCATATCTAAAATGAACGTTGCCACAGGCATTATCACTTTATTCTCGCGTCAGCCACGTGTAATTGTAAAATTTCTAGAAAAATTAATACGTGCATTAAATAAACAGAGAGAAAAAGGGATAATTTCGATATTCACAAACATTTGCCTAACACTTAACCTACAAATTCAACGTTACGACATGGAACTACTTTGCCTTCGTCGTTACCAACTTGACTGGGCTCATGCCAGCCAGCGTGTCCTTTGAAATATCCACAGGAAGGGTCTGTGACCTGTTTCAGACGTTGATTTCTAAGGCCCTTCCCACACGAGGCGTGTCGCCACGCAGCGACGATGCGTGTACGCTTGTTAGTTTACGCGTGAAGCGTGTTGCGGGCGTACAAAATACCGGCTGCAGCCTCTCCAGTTGGAAGAATGTCGTCTGGTGACGAAGATGCAGTCGTGTGCTACTACTCTCATCGACGCAGAAGAACACGACGGCGGTGTTGGGTGCATCCTTATACTGAACGAAATGTCAATAGAAGATTATTTATCGCTGCAAAATAACTGTACGAAGATGACGTGAAATTTAAAAGGTTTTACATAAAGAAAAAAAAAAAAACATTTCAAGAAATTTTTGAAAGTGTTAGTCCTCGTACTCAAAAACTAATCACCAATATGCGGGAATGTGTGAGTCCAGCATGACGAATTTTGATAACTCTGAGGTACGTCACAAATATATCCAGTGAGGAATCAAACAGGGGCAATGTTTACGACAGATTTCAAATTGATACCGCAAGTTAGCAAGAGTTCTAAATTGAGCTCACAATTAACATTGGAAAGCCCATACCGGGTGGTTCAGTTGCGAGAGCAGACTGCGAAATATTTGACCCCGGCTGAAGGCTGAAGCCAGAGCGCGCGCGCGTGTGTGTGTGTGTGTGTGTGTTGGCGTGTGAAGGGAGTGGTCCGTGGTGGCTTACAGGAAGGTCGTAATCACGGGCGATATTGAGAACCAGGACGTCGCTGAACTGCGAGCGGATGGGAAGTTGCAGTGTCCCTTGCGGGGCTGCTGCGTCCGCCTGCCGCCAACTTCTCGACGTACTCGGGCTTTTGCACGTCCCAAAGACGTTCGTTTTGACGCCGCAGAAACCCTCCTACCGTCCGACATCTGTCCGGCGCCGAGCAATGCAAACTTCGACACTGCCTCGAACATTAAGGCTGCTTTTCCCGCTCCTGCACGCGGGTTCCTTTCTGGACAAACACACAATCCACTTTTACGCCAAATGCGATAATAATAAATATGTGCATATATAATTCTAAATATTCTCGACCCCTTTATTATTGAGATATTTATTATTTCGTAATATTTTGTTTAGTTTAGTTTTATTTATATTTTATCTTCATTTCAAGTTACCAATTCGAAAACTTACAACAAATATGTAAGTACTTGGTTTGCATTGCTATATTAAATTTGTTATTTTGCGTTATATACAATTTATATATTTAATTGGGGTCAAATATTTTGGGGACGTGTTCCTAACATCAAAACATAAAAAAAATGGTTCATATGAACATGGGTCTGAAAACCATTGAGTTACATGACTCCATAGCTATTGGTACATTCCTAACAGCAAAACATGTGTCTGAAAATCACTAGTTAGGAAATGAATGTTAAACGCTTGGAGCCTGTAATTTCTTCCTTTTTACTCCCACCTCCATGGCAATGAAACTTGTTTTTCTCTGTTCAATTGTTTTGTGTTCATTGATTGTCGTCATGGGGATTTTCATAAGCCCAGGTATGACTGTTATGGTAATTTGTGTGGCGTATAAAGCCAACCTCATCAGTAAACAAGGTAAATGCCAAGAAATGCATGAACACAGCACGCCGCTGTAACATGCTTCGGCAGAACGTTCTTCTTGGCTCAATAGTCTGCCGCCTCTGATCCTTCCACCCGCTGAGGATGATAAGGCTGCAGAAGGTTTCCATGCAGAATTCTCCACACAGTCTTCTGACTAACACTTTCCCTTACTGCAATGCGTCTTAGGCAATCAGCTGGATTGGCGTCCACATCTCGTAGAAACCGTTCGTCAAGCTCAATACTTCGTACCTCTCTTGGCCTGCCAACATCCGAAACACGCCTGTCAAATGAGCCTGTCTCTCTCAAGCGTTGGTGGATTCTTGAGAAAGCTCTTGGACACCGCCTGTTAGGGTACCTTTGTGCATAAAGTACACGTGCCCGTAATGCTTTCCCATCTGCAAGGCCATACATGTAGTGCATATATGTCTGTTCACTCACCGAATGCATTCTCTTCTCAATAAGCAACAACCATTAGAAGTAATTAAAACACAGTTTCATCTTTGAATTCTTGTATCTGACATTGACGTTCTTAGAGAGCGTATCCAAAATGGATTCTACCGAATACGAAACACTCCAGGAATTTTCAACAGAGTAAGCCAAAGCATGGCACTGCATTGAAGCAGGGGAAAGCCACTTCGAGCAATTTTGTAACATTCGTACTATCACTTGTACCGTTACCAATGGATTCATTTAACTCAGAAATAAATGGTTTTCAGACCCATGTTGATATGCTTTTTTTTTATGTTACACAGAAAAAAAAATTTTGTGGCAACCACAAAATGTTTTGTTTGTATTCACCTTGCCGAAAAAATTTTGTGGTGAACACTAAATTATTTACTTGTCACCACCAAACTTTTGTGGCCAGTACAAAATTATTTTGTAGTAACTACAAAATAATTTGGCAATTTCTACAAAATATTATTCTCCGTGTAGGAACACGTCCCCAAAAATATTTGACACCAATTTAGTTACATCCTGAATATTTAATGTGTCTTGGAGTCTGTTTCGAGACAGTTGTTGGCGAATATCTGAAATAATTATGAAAACAAATTTTATACAATGCAATTAAATTATTTAAAGGATATTGATAAAAGACGAATAAACAAATTTAAATGCATCGATTACCTAAATTTTTGCTCAAAAGATTTGAAACCTTTATATTAGTGGCTGAAAATTAATATCTCGAAAATAGCCGGATTTTATTTTACAAGCACGGTTATTTGGGCTAAAAAGGTATTGCGATTTTCAAATGGGTAAATCAGTGCAAATAAAAATACCAGTTCACGTTCCATGCTGTGCTAATAAATCGCAAGTTTAAGTGTACTTTCTTGCTAAGGACATGAAAATATGTTGCTGACAGAAAACTGAGCACAACGATAGGACCATATACATAATAATCGAGTTTGTTTTCCGAACGATGAAATGCCAGTTACCTCTTCAGTTTGCAGGGAGCTGCTTGCTTAGTCGACCACAGTGCTTCATGTTGCCGCAATATGCCTGGCTTCGTATCACCATATACACGTATTTTGCAGTGGTGCCTGGTGACAAACGCGCCGTTATGAAGTCCCAAGCAAACTACAGTCAAAGTCCAGGAGTATAAGGGCAAAGTGGAAAATGAACGCGACTAACTCGTCACCCACAGATTTCCTGGAACTTGCCATCAGATGCTGAGAAAAGTTTATCGAACACGGGAGGAGTTGATATTCGTAGAATTTGCCTCAGGACGCTGTTCAACGGAAGCCACACATACTTCCACAACTTTGTTAGCGCGCGCGATAACTGTTCGTCGACTCCGCATTCTCCAGCTCATTCCCCCAGATCACCTTCGCGGCACCTACACTAAGCAACGCGGGGGAATTCTGATACGCAGCCCACAGGAATCTTTGCTTTACACCCATACTGCTTATTAGGGCATTGTGAGGTAGCAGTTCTTCGGTTTGGCGTAAGATTTCGTTAAGCAAATCGCAATGAAATATACTCAGTGAATTTTCATACTTTTACTTTTGTTAGAGGATGTCCACGGTCAATTAAGAACTTTTGAAATAAACCTTCGAAAAATGTCACCGCCCCTGCCTTCTGAGCCACCAGCGCTCCCACAAACCACCCGGAATAGTAAAGACTCCAGCAATACGCAATTCGCCAGACCGGAGGTGAACGAAGCAGGGAGTGGATCAAGTTGTGTTTGTGTTTTTTCGAGCACAAAGTTAAGAAACACTAGGCAGAGTCGAAACGTCGTCCTCGAAACCGACCACCGTTAACTGTCAGCCATAATGATAATGTCCAAAATAAACAGTATGCCAAAGTACGAGGAAATTAATGTAAAAATAAGAAGAAAAATTGATTAATAGCAAACAACAAAAATAAGTCAGGATTATATATATATATGTAAATGCTTTTTTCTTTTACATAGAGTATTATAATAATGTCAAATTTTTTAGTTTTTTTTTGCAACAACACGTAAAAGTTGCATTCAAAATTAAATCACACCATAACATAAAAAATAAACAGGTATGGAATTAAATTGAAGATGTACATCTAATGCAAAAACTTATGTTAAAATTACTTAACATATCAAATAATTTTTTTACAGATCTATTTTTTTTTACCAATTTTTTTTTTCTATGGATAAAAAATATCTTTGTTGTAGAGAAATTAATTTTTTTTGGGGGGTTTTTTGTTTGGACAACCAATAACCAAATAAACAATAACATGCAGACTTTTCCTGTTATGAGAGGTGCCGTCAGGATCTGCAGGAAGGAAAATGCAAGTTACGGCGTTAGCTTGTAACAAGCGATGACAGCTCGGCATGGCAGCTAGCGCATCATAATTGGAATGTTGGCCAAAGACTTGGACCACACTAAACATGACATTTTAAAGAGACGAGAATGAAGTTTCGTCTCACGATAATATACGAAAACATACAGGGGAATTTAATATTTATTTTTTTATCTCGTCAAAGGTGGTACGGGAAGCTTGTCACTCCATAACTAAATAAATACTACAGTGCTCAAAAAGCTGGAAGTGAATACATCATTTTCAAGAAGAAGGCGTAAGCAAAAAGATCACGTTAGCATCGAAGAGAAAAGCACAGCAAGGAATAACTCCACGGAGTAGTGGTTCGACAGAAGAACCGTTACTCGTGGTCACAACTACGATATTAATTACAAATGATGTTTGATTTTTACCCAAAGAGACATGAATAATTTGATTACCATTTACGTTAACAAAGATAAGTATTACACTATAGCAAAGGAGATCAACAATCAAGGCTAAGTTCATATAACACAATACAATATACATGCTGCCCTCTTAACACAGTGAAACTGAGTAAAAAAAAACAGCATAGGCTGCAAAGCATTGATAACTCAAAGAATCACACACATTACGAAAACTCATGGTTGACAACACAATTTGTTATTATTTTGTAAAAAAAAAAAACATCAATGATCTATTTTTGTGAAACACTAAATCGCACACATATTAAAGTTTGCCAATTTAAAATTTTAAGATTTATGGTAAAATAAATGTTTAGAACTCTTTTTTTCTTTACGATATTCTGGTTCAAGTTTGAGCACCAAATTAATTATTTGCTAGCAGATAATCCGACCTTACTCTAATACCCACACAGCACAGGATATCCGCCGGATATCCTGATTATATCGACAATATCAAAACGTCATCTAAGTCCTACGATGAACCTCTAATGTATATCCTTTGGATATCCAGTAATAGATACCAGTTTGTATCACTTACTGTACATTCATTAGTTATTACAAAACCACAAATGGCTATTACTTAAGGTAAGTGGCTACATATAAAGATGTGCAAAGGACATCCCATCCACAATATCTGTATCACATTTTGGATATTGGATGGACATTTGGATATATTTTGGTAGTCTTTTGAATGTAACTTTGCTACTCTTAGATGTCCTTGGATATCCAGAATGCCCAAGAGTGACATCCTTTAGATATTATTTGGATGTACCTGTGCTATATTTTTGCAAGGTAGCAAAAAAAAAGAAATAAGCATATGTTAACAATAATATTGCCACAAATGGGACACTTCATATATTCTAAATGGCATACTAACTGACATGCGCACAGTTAGGTTGCTAACGACGACGGAGAGAGAGTAGCTCCATTTCTAACTTTGAATTCAAAGTGTTGGGTAAACATTTGTGAATACTGAAGAGGTTTATTTCGCTTTGTTTTTAAAGCATATAATTGTAAAAATTAGCACATCTGTAAAATGTATATATTTCTAATAATTTTACACTTTCACTTGACAGACGTTTGAATAAAGTAACCAGACCCATAACAATGTTAGGTTCACATGCGGTGGAATAAAAAGCAATGTGCATAAATGTAGAGCTTATGCAGGCCTTTCAAAAGTTCTCAGTTTACTGTGAACAGCCTTTCTCAAAACTTTTGCCAGTTAATCCTGCGACTGAGTAAACTTCCCGCTCTATGGGACAATCAGATTTTTTTTGTGTGAGTAGACGTCACACTGAAACTTAACTGGTCTTTCGTAGAAAATTGTGGTGCAGCGATGACACAGATTGACTGATAACACCTGCTACCCGTGACAGAGTTGAATACGTAGGAGCCTTTGGGAAACCTGAATATATGAAAAAATAATAATTACAACGCATTATGGTTAAACGAACTTGTAGTCTTCAAATTTTTTTCAACCGGTCTAAATCAAAGCATTATTTTAAAACTCTCCGACAATCAGAAATTATTGCTTGACGAACTATTTCTTGTTTATTGTATAAAAGTTATTAAATATTTACACGAAACAAAACTCAGGAATGCGAGGTTTCAATACCTATGCCGACGTAGAGCAGTACTGTAATTTCCAGTTGCTAATACAATGGAAAATACTGAATGTCCGGAAAGTCTTTCCCTGATTACAAATTTTACTTATATCCGCTACATGTAAGATATAGGTGCGAAACTGGCGCCAAAATGTTGGCGAACTAACTAAGTTTTTCGTTGCAACTGGACAACACGCCAGTAAGTCTCCACGTGAGCACCCTTGGTGACTCGTAGCACATCTAGTCGATTTACGATTTATGTTCATACATTAGCCAACATCACAGGAGCGCGGATGCAGAGTTGTCGGGCCATCACGACTGATCCACCGTCCAGGAAAAGTCATATCAAGATAAGCACGAAACTCTAAATTCCTAAATCCCAATCAGGTTGGAAAATGACGTCTGGGTGATACTAAAGCAACTGAGGAACAGCAAACAATGTGATGGTGCCCTCAGCGAAAAATAATAATCCAATCATTTTCTCTTGGAAAAAGTGCGCGCCAAAAATTCACCTTTGGGCTGCCTCTGGTACACTCTGACACTTCCCCAGGGAGCTCTCAACTTCAAATACGCACGTTATGCGAGTTCACTACGCCATTGACAAAAAAAAAAAAGACACCTTGTCAGAAAAAGCAACACGTTTGAGATAGCCATTATCGCCCTCAATACGTGATAACATTTAGACTGAAAAGTCATACCGACGTGCGGAGTCATTGAGCAACAAAGCCTAAACAATTTGCACGTTGTATGCACTAAACAATAAACGTTTGTGTAAGATATGAAAATAAATTTTTGGCATCAGTAATTCACGCGAGGCTCTACGCACTTATTTCTTGGGACTTCGCACAAAATACTGTCTCACTTTTTCCGCCCTTTCAACTGAGGTTGATGGTTGGGCAGTACTCGGTAAGTCAGCAACAGAACCTGTGTTAGTGAAATTTTCATACCACGACTTAATGCTCTGGACATCAGGCGGCATCTTTCCATGCGTTGTCTGAAAGTTCCTCTGCACTGTTATTGGTGACCGGGTCTCGTGGTACCAGAGGACACACTGAACTTTCTCCTGATTTCGGAACATGTCTGGTTTCCTGTACACTGCAACCGATACGCTGCAACCACGATACTGACACATGCAACAAAATCTTGGTTAGTATGCCAACATCTCGGCGCAAGTTTCAGATCTCTATCTTACATTCAGCGGACATAAATAAAGTTGTAGTCAGTGAAAGACTTTTCGTACAACCTGTATTTGTTTCCAAGCGCCCAACTTCAAGTTGGTTCGTACCCGGCGAGACACAAACACCCAGCTGTCACACAGGCTTGCAAATTTACAAAGTGAATGAGTGTATCGTGAAAGTTCATAAATGGCATAACCGATGAGTTACAGCCCATCATTGCCGCTTTTCTCGGTCCTTCAGGAATCATCGTGCTACTTACCTCCAGCTAAGGTCAAAACATGATTTCCAAGCGAAAGGGTTTTCGACTTACGTCGGTAAGCATTTTGCTTGTCGAAAGGAAAATACTTTTGTAACCGTACCCATATAACCTGCTTTATCAGCAATAGCGTCGCTGTAATTGGTTTTCTGCGATGAGATTGCTGCCTATTGCCTCGGTACTAAGAGGGAAAAAAAACTGTGCACCAGCCAGACCCACCTTTTGCAACCATGCCCACAATAGGTAATCTAACTGGAAAAACAAATTTAGCACAATATTATTTAATAAAATATATCTTTGTCGCAATTTTTTTCTAGCAAACATCAGTGCGCTGTACGTTTAAAAAAGGGAATTTCGGTTCATAGTATTTATTAAGACAATGGAATAGTAAATAGCCTAAGACTACACCCACTGGCCACTAAGCCATATATGTAATGCTCATTATACGGATTATACAATATATGAATACAAATCAGGTCCGTAAGCCTTTTTTTTAATAACATCCAATGCGCATGTAGCATTTTGATACTAATAATAGGTATATTAATTTCCAAAACTACTTCCTAAAATATGGTATATTAAATTTAGTCCCGTCAACGTTTTTGCCGTGAAGCGGCTTACCAGTTTCAGCTATTTGACAAAATTATTTATCCGCAATCGCACGATTTCCCAACAACATATGTCATAAATTCATCTCCAAAATTTTTGTTTCGTGAAGGGCTGTTCAATGTCGACTTATCTTGGGAAATCTTTCCAATGAAAAGCACGGAAGCAACCTTTCTTTTTTGCCCCTTCTGGTTCAAATCCCACCCAGCCTTATCGGCTGGTCGGTCCCCAGGCCACCAGGTCAAGTCTAGCCGTAAAAAGCTTAGCGGGCTGTTATATTCCAAACTCCTATTCTGGTTCTCTTTTACAGAGGGTACCAGAGCTTAAGCTAATGCAAGAGCAATTTTACATTAATTTTGTTAATATTGTCTTACATTATTTTTCATCTACTAATACACAAGTTTCGTATTAAATGCGTTCATGCGCAAATATTAACATTCTCGTACAAGCGTTGCCTNATTAATTTTGTTAATATTGTCTTACATTATTTTTCATCTACTAATACACAAGTTTCGTATTAAATGCGTTCATGCGTTGCATCCGTTCTGCAGCAAGGGCCACTGTGATATTAGTGGAGGGGAGAGATTTGGGTGGCTCTTAACATCGAGGTCTTGAGAGCCGATGAGGGTGAAGGGAGATAAGTATGGAGCGGCACCAGAATGTACGGGCGGGGGAAAAAAAGAGATCTCCGAGAAAACCCCGTCGACTAGCGGCATCGTCCGGGACGATTCCCACATGCGAAAATGCGGGAATCGAACCCGGTTCGCCTAGGTGGGAGGCGAGTAATCTGATCACTACACCACCGCGACCCCACGGTGATGTTAGTATCCAGAGTACTCGTATCCCACTACTGCGAACTGGGTTTGACTCCCGGCAGGGTTACCCAGACTCTCGCACGTGGGAAACGTGATGGACGTTGCTGTAGGCCAGCGAGTTTTCTCACAGTACTCCTGTTTACCCCCGCCTTTGCATTCCTTCGCTGCTCCATCTTCTCCTCGACTCATCCACACCGACGCCCAAGACCTGACTATTAAATACTCGTGAAAAATATTTTGTAAGCGTAGGTTTCGTATTTTAAAATACCATTTTACGAAGTAACCTGAACATCCCGACTTTCAATTTGTTTTTACACCTTACATTTTGTTTTTACTTCACTCATGTAATCATTATAGTGCTCGGCTTTACAGTTAAAACTACATCAAATGTGGTGAAATGAGTGCATGCATACGTACTATTTGTATTAACACTCCTACTGTTACCAATAATTGAACTAAAAAAAGAAAATAAAGGGGATATGTTTTAAAACAAAATATTTTCGATGAACGAGGTTGGTAAGCATATGTTACTTGGTACAGTTGGAGTAGGCTCGGTAATGGTCTGGAAGCAGGTACTTTGGATTCCAATTTTGGGCGATGCCAATGTTTCTTACTGTTTTTAAATTATGTTAAATTGCACAATATAAACAATAACTATCGGAAATAAGTTTATTTATCTTAATTACAATATTTAATTCGCCGCATCCGTGGGTTTCCGCCAATTTTAAGAGAAGACATTTTCACTGATTCGAGTAGTTGAATTTGACTGCGAATCAGTAATTTTCCACTATTTAAAATTATTATTTAGAGAGTGTATTGAAAAAGCAACTCACAAAACCGACTATGCTCTTTTTTCCAACACGTCGATGAATGTAGGAGATTCTATTATTGTGTTAGGTTTTTTTATTCTGAAGTTTCTTCAAGCTCACTCATGTGAATGTAATAATGTCACTTTACAAATGTCGAGTAAAAAAAGAGCAGAAGGAGATATATATATGTATACAAAATGTTATCAGGCGATTTGTATACAGTTCGGAGTGATTATAAGCCGGTGCACAAAAGACCCTCGCCCTTACGCGCTTCTCTATACTCTCTCTTTACACAGCGTTTCTCTTTCCGGTCTCCATTGAAGCAACCCTCTTTTGTCACTCCCTGCAAGTCGTCAAAGTTTCATGATATCACCCCCGACGTTTGAAATTCACTTTAAGTCGGAAGTCGGCCACCCCTATGCCCAGAATGAAATGCAGAGGGGCGACACAATGGAAGTAAAAAGCAAAGCAGGTTGAACAGGCGTATCCTTCTTCCCTTAAATTTCCATTATTTTTAAAAGTAAAATTACTTTTTGATTACATGTTTAATATTATGTATAAGCATGCGAACTTAAATATGCACGTGATGTACACCGTTAGAAATTATTCTCAAATTGACCACGTGAGTGCACACGTACGATTAGAAAGCGCAAGTGGTTAGAGATTTTTTTTTCCCCAGACGTCTATGTTTTCGATCCTACAGTATATTCGCTCAGGAAAGAGTCGAATGCGCAATGACGTTAACAACTTTGTATAGTAACGACGCTCGCCATTCCTATATTTGCAGCCGTCTATACGACGTGTGGGTGGAAAATTTCCATTAAATTTTAGGAATTTGACTATAACTTCTTTTGCAGTATAACGCCATGTTTATTATAACTCCGGTGACATATTCAAATTGCACCGCATTAATCATCGGCCAAGCAGTTTTAAAACCACTTACAGTAAACGTTTTGATGGCACGTTATAACTGAAACGTCTTTCTTCTTACGTCTGCACCTGCTAGCATCACGTCGTATAAATTAGAATGTTTTTGAAGTTTTGTAACATAAAAACTAATTATCTATGTTTTTGAGTTTTCACTAGTGAGTAGCATTAAATAACAAATTCACTAGTTTCTGAGAGAAACGTGTAGCTTTTTTTATTGTCTTTTGTGAGTAAAAACTCTTTTGTCTTACCACTTGCTACGTATTTTAATAAATTTCATCATTGCGCTTAATGAAATTACATCAATCTGCATTGCTGTTAAATATCTTGAAATAATTATATGAAATGTGCATTTCCTGCTGCGAAGAGTATTATTAGTTATGATTGTAACGAAAATACATTCTTAACTTTAACAAAAGCTAATAAAATGCTGGTTTTTGTGAGTTCAACAAATTCAAAGAGTTCGCCAGTTGAACAAAGCCGCTTGAACTTGTCCCCATTCCTCCTGTCGCTGGCATCGCAATCTGCCGGCTGGTATCTTTCACTTCATCGTTGTATTTTCTGGTGTTCAACATCAGATCTGGCTAAAGAAGAGCATCGACGTGGCCAGTTGATTTGAGCCATGGCTTTGTGTCCACGTCGGCAACCAAGTCGTTAGCGCCCACAAAAATATTTCTGTTAACAAAAAAGTACTGAAATACGTGAAGTCTGAAAAAAGTGAAACAAGAACAAAAATCGAATAAAACGCTAGTCTGGAAATTAAACTAATTAAAAAAACTCCGCAGCACTCCCGCCTCCTCTCGATTAGGGGGGCACGGTGGCTGAGCGGTTAGACTGCTCGCCTCCCGCCAAGGCGAACCGGGTTCAAATCCCCGGCCGAGTCATTCTCAGATTTTCGCAAGTGGGAATCGTGCCGGACGATGCCACTGGTGGGCGGGTTTTCTCGGAGATCTCCCGTTTCCCCATCCCTTACAATCCGGCGCTGTTCCATTCTCACCCCATTTCACCCTCATCGGCTCTCAAGACCTCGTTGTTAAGAGCTGTCCAAATCTTTTAACTCAACTCAACTCCTCTCGACTAACTTTTTCACTCCCCCACCCCTTTTTTTTTTCTTTTCCTCCGCTAATAAAGAGCATGGTTCCCATTCATCTTTGTCCTGCGGCATTTTATATTAATACATGATTATGTATTGAGCTTCTATTCTCCAGAGAGAGGGTTTTTATTGCGTCTATGCTGATGTTTTCCTCTCCCTTCTGAGTTATATGTTTGGCAATGGGCACCATCAATCTCGGGGTGGTAATCACCGCCCCAATCGCGGCCATAGCTACCCAAGCCTCTCTCTACCACGATGCACGCTTACTTGCATGACATCCCTTCCTCGTAGGCGTAAGGGGCTCAGCTCTAAGATGCACTTAGTTCCCGCCCCTACCTCGGGCGCACACTTAGCACTTAGATTATGGTAGGTTAGGATCAAGAATATCGGACGCACTTCGCAATTACGCACTTCCCCCCTTCCCCTCCAACAGGAAGGAGTGTGGTAAATTTCACCTCCCTGGTAGCAGACACAACTAACCAAGCGCTAATGAAACAGAAAATAAGTCTTTGCCCCTCTAACATACCTTTCACTTAGTGTTTCCAACACCTTCCTTCCTGCGGGCTGTTAACGGTAAACTGATCACTTTTGAAAGCCCTGCTTAAGATCTACTTGTGTGCACATTGTGTACTATTCCACCATATGCATGGGCCTGGTCATTTTATACGTGCGTCGGTCACGCGAAACTGTGAAATTATTTAAAAAAGGAAATATTTTACAATTTTTTTTTAATTATTACATCGGTGTGCATTAAACAAACACAAAGTAAAAGAAATAATTTCGTAATCCACAACTGTTTGTTTAAAACTTTTAATTCGGCGTCAAGACATGGAACTACTTTCCCTCCTTCGTCGCCAACTTTACTGGGTGCGTGCCAGTCACAGCTTCCCTATTAAAATACGTGCAGGAAGGAGCAGTGACATTTTTCACAGTTTGATTTCAAAAGCGCTCATTTTTACCGTGAACAGTATTTAATAAGGATTACCCATTCCCATCACCTTTTCCTAGTATAAACCTATTTTCTACTTCGCAAAATTGCATGAGATTTTGGAATTATTTTCTGTCGAGAGTTATTACGATGTGTGTTTCGTAGTGCATGCTAGAAGTTAGCGTGGGAGGCAAACATGGCAACAATCACAGCCACGTTTTCTCAGCTCCTTTAAAACCACGATGAATGAGTCTCGTAGATAGCACATTTCCTGCATGTCTGGGCGTGCGGCGCTTCACCCTGAGAAGCAGCTAGGTCCCGTTCCTGTCCTGTACCGGCCGCGGTGGTGTAGCAACCATACTACTCCCCCCCTTCCCCCCAGCAAGGCGAACCGGGTTCGATCACCGGAGGGGGTCACGCGGATTACCGCGTGTTGGAAACTCGGCGGGTGTTGCCGTTCGCCGCGGAGATTCCTCGGGACATTTTCGTTATCTCCCGATCTTGCATTCCGATACTGTTACATCCTCGCCTCTGAAGCTTGACTGTAGTGACAATCAAGTGGAGGGGCATGTTTCCCTAGAGGCTCAAGGTAGTAATACCGGACTGTCCATAAGAAATTAGGCTCTGAGAGTTGTCTCCTGTGATACCTTGGTGGATCAGGTACAGGAGGGGAGGAGGTGCGGAGAGCCGGACATGTTCCGGAAAAAAAGTTTCTCCTTATCGGCGTTCTCCTACATTGGAACTCGTAGTTCAGATTTAGCTTCGTAATTGGTTAGGGTAAATGAATTCTCACGCGTACTCTATGTAATCGGGTCTCCGCGGGGTCGAGTGAAGGACCCACAACCACGTCAGGTAAAAACAGGTACTTGACTTCTTGGGATGTGGATGGCAGGTAGCTGAAAGCCGTGAACGCCCCTCTCCGTGACTGTTGTATAACAATTTCGAATATATGTATTAATAGTTTCGTAGCTCAGCACGTTACACGGCAGAGAGTGAAGGGATTCGGGTCTTCGAGAGCCGCTGAGGGCTGAGCTACGAAACTATTAATATATATATGCAAAACTAGAAATTGTTGTAAAAAGACGTTACCAAGGCGGAAGGTCTGAACACCGGTTTTTTAATTGATTGAAGGTTTTCATAACACTTAACATAATCACAGAAAATAATAGTTTTATTCCATACCGATTCTGATATTTTGTAAAAATTTCATTTCTAAACTCGATTTTCAAGGAATTTAGCTAAGACTATAAACTGCACTGCGTATGTCTACCTCATTATCCACAAGGAGTCACTTACCGAAATATTTCGGGTGAGTTTCCAAACAGCCTGTATACAAGATGAGTCAGGATAATACCGCCAAACGCCGCCCTATTCATTACGAAAGAAATAATTTGAAGACCTATGGTGCGCGCCCTTGAAGTTGAAACTAAAGCACAACGTTTTTTTAATTGATTTTTTATTAACGAGTGAGACACATTTCTTAACTGGACGCAGTGTAGTGAGGAGAGAGTTTCAAGCGATTCTTCTCCTCTGATTGCTCCGCCGAGTGCATCTGTGGTTTAGAAGCTGTATTCTGTTTATTATTGCCAATGGTTTTTATTCTTGCGAGCGATTTTAGCATGGAGAAGTGGCTGGTTCGTTGTGCCGCTGAAAAGCCTCGTTTGGAAGCAGATACTTGCATACGTTGTTATAGTAGTTATAAATTAAATTTGTTCATAATAAAAAATAACAATAATCTGCAACACAGATTATTCGTTGCTACGGCTGCCCTGAATATGGCCACTGCAGTGTCAATTTTCTAATATTTCGGTAGTTATAATTCCAAAAACCTTGAATTTTTATGATTAACTATAGTTTCTACAGTGGAGTGGAACTTTGTAAATATTTTATGTTCGAACAGCTGATAAAACAGGATCGAATTATCTAAGTTTGATACGAAAATTTGCGAGAAGGAAAATAAATATTGTAATGAAAAATGCTGGTTATACACGACAATAATGTTTTCTCAGGAAACAAAAATTCCAATAAATATATATTTTTTATTTATTCAGTTGTTTTATTAAAATAAGTTTACCTATGAAAAACGTTACTGGGTGTCTCAAATGTTTGGTTATATAACACAGCAGCAAGACAGAAATAATGGTGTATCCTCTTGGTCATGGTGGACACTTTGCAATAAACAAGGTTATGTTCTAAAGCAACATATAAAGTTGCCCCCTCCATTACGACAATGCCTCTCGCCGCCACCGTCCGCCAGCGTTCAGCTGGATTAATTTTGGATACCACTGAGAGTCGAGAGCAGGATACCCGTCGGGTCGTCGAACCCGGGTCCTCCAGCTTGGTAATGACGCTTGCGTAAAAAAGAAATTACTTAAATCCTAAAAGAAGAATTTTGTACAATTATTAAGAACTAGATAACAGACATGAAGACGATCGGCATAAACTAAATATAAAACTGGCAAACGAGAGGAATAAATTTTTAAAAAATTTCATTTGTGCTGTTTTAATCAAACATGGTACATTTAATTACGTCCCTTTTCGTGAGCGATCCGTCATTATGAATTGAACCGATGATGCGTAAACTAAAAGTAAAAATGTACGGTCCCAAATTTTTTTTATTATTTTTTTTTTCTTTCCCCTTACCTTTGATACATTTCCCATTTCATTTTATTCACGCGCATCTTCACGCCCTAACAAACCGTTTCCGTCATATTCGCCCTTCCAGTTCTTCCCCGGCGGTATCAAAAAACACTTGCATTCTCCTCGGTCCTACTCTATCCACAACCGCGCTCTTTTACAGCATTTTAAACCATCCTCTTTTCTTCACTACTTTTTCCCATCTCCGTGATCATCATTCCCGAACACGCTCTAGCGCGTGTGGAAAAAAAAAATAATATTCATGCGAAGAGAAACAGAGCGCGGAAATAGAGTAGAAATGCAGTAAGTCGGGGGTTACAGACTAGCGACCGTTGCGAGTCGCTCTTGACGCGACAGAAATTCCGCGCGATGAAGGGGAAAGAGATTTGGCGTCCCACCATTGTTGCCAGATGGTTTAGTTGTTGCCGCCTCGCCCCTGCTCACGCTGTTGTCACATCTCACCACTTGCTATCCCCTCCCGCTTCACCGCGACTGGAAAAAAAAAACCGACGTAAGTAGCGTGGCTCTGCTCGGAAAAGACGTCACGCTCGTAATGAGATACGTCCGTCAACAGGAAAATGTATTCAATTTTTTTTTTTTTTTGGTACTATGACACGAGCATGAATTAGCTGTTTCCGAGAGGAAGCTGGAAATGATTAAGTTGTCATTATGTAATCCTCTTGCCAGTTCGCTCGTTCGTAAAATTTTTACATTATATAATTGCGTTTTTTTTTTCAACGGGCTATTTACGCAGTGTTCAGGAAATGAAAGAAGTAGGTGACATATGGCCGAGGTCGTCAAATGCCGCCAAAACTATAGTGGATGTGCCTCCCTTTCAAATTTTTTCACATCTATTAGCATTACTGCATAAAATCTAGAACACTATTAAGGTCAATAAATTCAAAATATTATAAATAGTTTTTCAAGTTGTAAACATTTGATACGATCTAATTTCAATAAATAATGTATTATCAAAATGTTTTCGTTAATTAAACACTCCGCAAGATATCACACTTTCCTTTTTCCTGTTAGTATTGTACTTAAAGATGTTTGCTTACTGATACACACAGACTGGTGCTCACTTGGGTGTACTCGATAAAAACGACTGGGGAATCTTCATCTCCGAAAGCTTAACATTCATTAAGATCATAGAGTGTAGAAGCAACGGTGCTCCGTCATGAAAACGGGACTAACCAGAGATAAAAACCGCCAGTCATCGACGAAACTCGCTACGTTTAGCACACCTGAAAATACGGGCCCAGATCCGTCGAGGATCGGAATTCTGACGGCCATTGTGAGAGGATCGATGAGCTGACCTACTGGCCGTCAAATGCATTATTCATATAAGTTTTGCAATCCTAAACAACTTTATATATATGTTGCTACCTTAATTTAATAGGTCAGTGGAGAAAGGAACTAAGTCAATTTTTTTTTTTTTTTTTTTCTTTTTTCACGTTGTCGCGCATGGGTGTTCGACATATGTGAAGGTACTTCATACGGTGGTGAAAAGAATTAAGTCACACAGTCGTTCCTTGCCTTTCATATGGCACAGAAAATAAAGGTTAGTTGTTTAGAAAGGAACTAAGTCAGTGACTTTGTTACTTGTTCCATAAAATAACCTGAGTTTATTTACTTAGCTCGTTTCTCCGCCAATTTTTTTTTTTTTTAGGCAAAATACAATGAGCATTATTCGCAGAATAATCCTCACTGTATTTTGCCTTACAAAGTTACTTACATGAGATCACAGAGGAAAAAATCCAAAATCTCTGAATGTGTTACCAAACTCATTCCCAGGCATATCGGATAGTTTCCTCATAAGGTGGCACATTAAATTTGCATAGAATTACAATATTAGGAATCCCGTCTACACATTAAAAAAAATGCACCAACTGTACCTTCAGAAGCATCTAGACTGTACAGTTAAATGAATACATACTATAACTTCTATAGAGAATAATTTTCACAAAATTTTAACTACAGATATGTACGTCCTCATGTTTATGTATGTTTTACATGTAGACAACTGAATAACCAAGTTAAAAAGTCCTCGCCGTTAGTGATAGCGTAAAGACAGCTGCAGTGGTCGAGTTAAATATACATAAACGAAGAAGCGCTAAATTCTGTAAGTCAATAAAATATGTGTAGGCATTGTGTCGTAAAGAAGAACACATCGGAGATTTGTACTTTTACTGCATGTAGAACCCGACTATGTATGCCAGTACAAGAGAGCTTTTTTTTTATATCTACGACACCTGTGGGTAAACTGTTTCCGTGTTTTTGATCTCGAGTTCAGGCATTCTGTGATACACATGCACTGCGAAAGTAAAGGTCTCAAGGTGCATGACTACATCCAAGCCTTCATGTCGAGTCAAGTAACTGAACTGTATCTTTTCTCAGACGGGTCATCTGGTCAAAAACAAAAATCATACAGTTGTTAGGATGTATATGTGGCTAGTGCCATGCGGTTGTCAACTGAAAATAATATGACACCGATTTTCATAACGAGGTCACTCATTCTTGCCCCGTTAACGTGTTTTTTTTTTTTGTATTATAAAACAAAAACTTCGAGAATTTGTTTGCTTGCATACTCCTAAACAATATTTTGAGGTGATTTCTAACTGTATGCATAATATTACAGTACAGATGGTTGACTATAGCCACGAGATTCTGATCTTTGACATGTGGTGGCCCACGTATTTTAAGAAGACAGTACTGCCAGATGAAACTGCTAGAAGTAACATTCCTTGAGGTGAAAAACAGGGCTTTGCATGTGCCAGTTTCAAGGAATTTAAGCATACTGCAGACGCATCATGTGTAGTGATTGCTTCGCCATTCATAGATAGTGCGGTGTTTCATGCATTTAGACTTCAGAAGCACTCGGCTGTTCCACTTGACATGACAGTTCCTACTGCGCATGCGTGTAGTCAGGTGCCTATCAGTGCCAAAAAGACATAAAGTAACTGATCAAGTATGTCGAACCTTCCGACGAATCACAGAAATTTTACAAGGATATCATTTCCAGGCCTACGTCATCCCAGAGAGGGGAGTGAGGTTCTGCCTAATAGACAGTTATACGCCATTTGTCTTGAGTGTTTAGACGGTTATAGCTGCGATAATGATAGCTCTTATTGAAAGAACAGCTAAAATTAATTTCTTACTTAATGAAATGATACATTCCTATTTTCAGTATGTACTTGCGAATGTATTGATTTGGAGAATTTTCGAGAACTTTATATTGTTTGTACAAAGAAGTCTTATTGGTACTAATGAAGACCATATTTAGTAAATATATTTCTTAAATTATATTGTCATATTTAGTACTAGTATAGATATGGTGTAGTACAGACCATTTTATATATAATTAAAACATTCTTCAAATAAATTATTAACAATACCACTTTTACTGATACATTGAAAATAATTTTAAAATGTAATTTAAAAAATTTGTAGTGTGAATTTGAAAAATTAATTAACAATATAATTAAAAAACAATATTGGTGGTGAATTTTAGAAAGGCTTATTTACAGCATACATTGTTTAATTAAATAAAAACATTGAGGCACCTCCTCTGATTAATTCAAAAATATATTTACAACCTAAATTTAAAAAAAAAATTTAAGCACCCCTTTAATGAATAAAAAATTTACATTTACAATTTAAATTTTAAAATTTGAAACTGTCATTGGGGTACACCATTTGATAAATTTAACTTCAGTGATTTATATTAATACTACAATAAAAAAATGTTTAAATTTAAATTCTTCTATTAAATTTTAAAATGTATCAATAAAAAATAATTTTATGAAATGATAAGTCGCGTGATGAGGAAAAGAAGGATTTATTTGCATGGACACGTAGCTCGAATGAGTTCAACAAGACTGACAAATCGCATTTTCACATTCTTCCGTGACAAAAAGACGAAAGGGGCCTGGTTCAGTGAAGTGGAAAAATGCCTACAGGAGTTTGGAATCTCATGTGAAGACATCAAGAAGCGTGACTCACTAAAGAAAGAACTTCAAAAACACCAGATTTCCCTACCAAAGCCGAAGCTGAAAACAGAAAAGGCCTGGACTGAGGAGAGAAACGAGCAACTCCTGCTACGCAGGAAATAATTCTGGTCAAATGTTGAAGCCAGAAGGAAACAGTTGAAATGATGTGGTCCTTGGTTGGCTGAAAAGTCATTTGAAGAAGATTTTAAATATATATATAAATGTGCTACACATTATCTATACTACTTTAAGTCAATGCAGTGATAACATTATATAGTCATTAATAACCATAATACTTTCCATATATTGTCTCATGATGCAATAAATCAGTGGATGAAGGAACTAAGTCAATTTTTAAACTAAATTGTACTGTACAAATATCTCATATTTTCGAATTTTATACATTTTCAGTATATAACCTAGTTCCCTAGGAATGCCATATAAAGAAATAAAAGGGCTGAATGTTGAAAGCTCTGACTTATACCGTTTGTTGTCCCTCATGAAAACTTTTTTTTTGCCTAGTTCTTTTTTCCACTGACCGATTCAATTCCAAATAAACACGTAAATAAGTTGAAATACTTATCATGATGAAACAACGAGGAATTAATTTCGTTTGCTAAAACTAGGCATATTAAAACCTTCCTTACTCACCGCAGTTATATATATACATAATTAGTACATATCAAAAGCCTGCCCATCGGCCACATATCGTGTGCTGTTCTGCACGAAGTGAAATTCATTCACTTACCGTTTGCTTTCATTCGCCGGGTAAATAACACTTTCTGCCTCTTCCAGTTTTGTTAGACCACCGACTGCCCGCTCGCAGAGCTCATGCGGTGGCTCGAGCACACACTTCAGCACACGCTTCAGCACACGCTTCAGCAAACGCTTCAGCAAACGCTTCAGCACACGCTTCAGCACACGCTTCAGCAAACGCTTCAGCACACTATTCAGCAAACGCTTCAGCACAAGCTTCAGCACAAGCTTCAGCACAAGCTTCAGCACAAGCTTCAGCACACGCTTCAGCACACGCTTCAACACACGCTTCAACACACGCTTCAGCACACGCTTCAGCACACGCTTCAGCACACGCTTCAGCACACGCTTCAGCACACGCTTCAGCAAACGCTTCAGCACACGCTTCAGCACACGCTTCAGCACACGCTTCAGCACACACTTAAGCACACGCACCGTCAGATCCGATTTTGAATCGATACGCGTACAGCGCAGAAGCTAATACTTGGAGTGATCCAATGCAGGGTCAAGACGTCCATTGTCTCAACACATAACCTTCCCGAAAGATGGCAGTTTTTTTTTAAACAGGCATATACTTAATTACGTTTTATACCTACGACAGATCTGGAAGTTGGTAAATTGCCTTTCCGTTTGGGAAACAGTAAATATCAATGAAAAGTTAAAACGCATAAATGTTACATATTTATTTAATACCACGGTGTTGATTGTTGCANAACAGTAAATATCAATGAAAAGTTAAAACGCATAAATGTTACATATTTATTTAATACCACGGTGTTGATTGTTGCGAGTGATTTTTAAACTCTTAACAGGGTTTCTTGAGATGTCATGTTGTACGAAATACATGTCGGACGGTCTTAACAGCAGCAACTTTGCAATGTTACTTCAACAAATAAAGGACCATTCATATCAGCGTCAGCCGTGAAATGGGCTAAGGAAATTAATTTTATGAAATGGAAGGAATCTCTGTTGGTAATGTAAAAATGCTTATNTCAGCCGTGAAATGGGCTAAGGAAATTAATTTTATGAAATGGAAGGAATCTCTGTTGGTAATGTAAAAATGCTTATGTATTTCGAAAGCCAGAAGTGATTGCTGTTCGAGCAATGCCTGGTGCTTCAACTGCACTGCGAAATGTTTGAAATCCTGGTTTTTTGACGAAACTATTACACGTGCCTCCAGTATATTTACCTATGAAAAGACATCACACCCCAGACGAGGAAGGAATGGTACTTTAAAGTTACCACACATGTCGTAAATATTATTTTGGAACCCTCCAGTATAGTCGAAAACGGCTTTTTCAGACTGCCGTACCTTAAATAAGATATAAATATACATAATTATGTAGAGAATAAATTTTAAAAAATATATATACGTACAATCACATACAAATTATATAGTGTTATGTAAATACCTGCGTGTTTTCTTTTTGGGCAAACGAGTATTTGGGTATTCTCAGAGTACTCCCATGGTATTTATTTGAAATATATGGCAGAAGGCCTTGTGGGAGAATAATACGGGCTCCATAAAACAGCAGTACTAGAAATGTTCCTCTAATCAGATGGATAATTCACAATGTGTTTCGTGAAGTGGTTCGAGAGAGTAAGTTCGTACAATGGATGAATGTGTCATGAACAATTTTGCGAAATGCATCGCAAAGGGGCGACTTGCTTCTGGGCATCGAAGATGTTGGCGAGTGTTTGTCGCCAGTTCGAGTCCTGATCGGATGGTGCTACATTGACTATCATGGGCATGCTCGCGAGTGAGCGGCATCGATGGTGAGTTATCCAACGAGTGCTCGTTTAGCTCGAGGATTCGTCGGGAATAGCTTGTAAAACAGCATCGGCTATGCACCATAAGAAAAATGGCTAATACCCAAAACTTATAATGAACGCGATAAATTATCTGTATATATATATACATATATATATATTCATGTATCGTGCATTATTTATTTTTAAATCAGCAACTCNTATACATATATATATTCATGTATCGTGCATTATTTATTTTTAAATCAGCCACTCAGTAACATTTTGGCAGGAGTCATTCGGCAGGCATCAGTCAGCAGGAGTCAGTCGGCAGGAGCCAGTTTGCAGTAAACAAATTACGAATGAATAAATGAGTATGGTGGGTGGAGTGCATTCTACAGAATGAGCAATGATGAGGAGATAAGGGAGGAAAATGTTAATACTATGAGAAGCATTGTTGGCGGGTCGAACGAATATGAGTAAATAACTAATAAAAAATATTATTGGGTGGCGAAGCCAACACAAGTAATCAACCAATGATAAACACTGGTAGGTATTAGTCGTCTGCTAGACATGATGCTGCCACAAAAAAAATGTAAGTTTTTATAAATAAAATAAAAAATTTAGAATGTTTAAATTAAATTAAAATTTATACTTGAGTTTTGGTTTTTATGGTCATTTAAGGTCACTGTTATAGGGTAAAGGTCATGGGTCAAGGCCAAAGTCACTTGGATTCAATATGGTTGTAGGGTGACATCATAACCTGGTGGCTGGTCGACTCCAGTCCCCCATCCCCTATAAGCATAAACATTCAAAACTTTAATTTTTTTTTTATTTCAAAATAAATTTTTAGTAGAATTTTAAATTTTTTAAATAATTTTTAGTGTTTTTATAAATTTTTTGGAAAATTTATAAACAAATTTTGCTATTTTTTGGATTAAACGTCATTCAAGGTCATGGGAACAAGGTCAAGGTCACCTATATCCAACATTGGGTTCGTAGTCAGTAACGTACTTTACTTTTATGAATTTATTAAATTTTTTGCAATTTTTTCTCGAATGTTTGTTTTCAAGACTATTGAGGTAATGGTCACTAGCATATAACATGGTAGTCGGAGTCATCAATGTAATTTTTTCCACAATTTGTAATTTTTTTTATTATTTTAATTTTTTGAAATTTTAGTTTTTTAAAGTTTTTATAATTTTTTAGAATTTTTAGAAAATGTTTTGTATCCAAGGTCATTCAAGGTTATGCGCAGAATATCAAGGTCATGGATCAAGGTCACCGACATCCAATATGGTCGCCGATCGATCGGAATAACAGAGCATGAATGGCTCCGATGCTCCGATCCCTCATCTCCTTATACCCGACTCGCCATTTATATTCTACTTAGAAATATTACATTAAAACAGGTCAATAAAACTATTGGATTGATGACCGTAATGGGAGGTAGGTGTCGTAAAATTGCATTGTGTAGAACGGTTTGTTACAATTACGTTGCTAGTACAAACATCGTTATAAATAACTGCTACATAAAACGTCTGCTTTGAAACGACCATCTTCGATTAAAGTTAACTGGTACTAAAATTTTAATGTATGATTTGTCTTGTGATTTAGCTGTATGACAATAGAATCTTCGTAAATGACTGCCATATCCTCTGCGCACTTTCGTTTATCCTGCAGTTTGAAAAGTGGTGCAGTATTTTCAATTACAAAAAAAATGTGGCAGGGTATTTTAATTTGATTATCTTTTAAGCACAGAAAAATTATGCTACCATAAAAACACTTTTATTTTCCACTTAAACTATACATGAAAACCTGCACCTTGCAAAGAGATCTAAAAGTCGTAGGTAATTTTCAATGCTCACAAATATGGAATCACGAAAATGTAATTACCAACAAACTGATGAAACACTCGCGAGGTTCCAGAGACCAACGTAAACCACACACGATGCAACTCGCCACTTTCAATTAATTATTTTCGCTTGGAATATTTGCTTTCATCGGGTGTCAGCAATCAGTTAGTTACTCATTATGATAAAATAATTACGTGAGTGGAACATGTTGCTTTCTCCATGATTTGCGTCTTTTGATATTTTCAATGTTATATATTAATGTAAATGTATATAACGTCCTACGATGATTGGAAAAATACGGCAATCATAAAAATTATGAATTCATGATCGTCAAAAAAATTATATAATCTTCTGCTTTGCGGTTGTGAAAACAATATAATACATTAATACATGATTAGATTATTGACCAGCAAAATCTGGGTTCCCTAAATAAATCCATAATAANATCCACTTCACGATCGGAGTCGGTAACATGGCTGAGGCTAAGATCAGAACCTTTCGATTTGTTGGTATTTATAACACTAAAATTAATGAAAATAGATTAACAAAACTCGAACTTTTCTACTGTTCTGGGTGAAAAAACTAACTCTGAAAAAAATTAAATTATCACATTATTCTTGCACTACCTAAATATTTATACGAATCTTTTAACTCATCTAAAACGTACATTATTTGTGTTAAATTTTATAATTATATAGTTTTGTGATTCAGGTAACTAGGTTTTTCATTAACTTCATAATTAAGATATGGTGTTAATACTTGTCACTTAATTAATTATTCCTAATATATTTTGATGAAATCTTGAATTTCCATTGCGTCATTTAAAAAGAGGTAAAAATAATTTTAGGCAAAACTCTAGCACTTCACTTAGGGCTAATGAAGCCTAGGTCACATATCTTCGGAAATATATTATTCTTTAAAGATTTAAACTATAAGGTAGTTTCAGATTTTTATTATATTTGCTAAACAATTACTCTGTTAACCTTCAATCATATTTAACTGTCCTTGCATTTAAAACATTTAAGAGACCATTTTCTTTTAATAACTTGCTGTTACATACAATATACACTGAAGAGCCAAAAAAAAAAAAACTGGTACACCTGCCTTATATCGTGTAGTGCCCCCGCGAGCACGGAGAAGTGCCGCAAGACGACGTGGCATCGACTCGACTAATGTCTGAAGGTATGCAGTAGGCAATTCACACCATGAATCCTGCAGGGCAGTCCACAAATCCATAGGAGTGCGAGGCGGTGGAGATCTCTTCTGAACAGCACGTTGCAAGACATTCCACATATGCTCAATAATGTTCATGTCTGGTGATTTAGGTGGCCAACGGAAGTGTCTAAATTCAGAAGTGTGTTCCGGGAGCCACTTGGTAGCAACTCTCGAAGTGTGGAGTGTCGCATTGTCCTGTTTGAATTGTCCACGTCCGTCGGAATTCACGATGGACATGAATGGGTGTAGGTGATGGGGCATGATGCTTACGTGTCTGTCACCTGTCAGAGTCTTATATAGACGTATCAGGGGTCCCATTTCACGCCAACTGCACACTCCCCATACCATAACAGAGTCTCTGCCAGCTAGAACAGTCCCCTGTTGACATGTAGGGTCCATGGATTCATGAGGATGTCTCCATACCCGTACACGTCCATCCGCCCAATACAATTGGAAACGAGACTCGTCAGACCAGGCAACGTTTTTCCCGCAATCAACAGTCCAACGGCGGTATTGGCAGGCCCAGGCGAGGCGTAAAGCTTTGTGTCGTGCAGTCAACAACGGTACATGAGTGGGCCTTCGGCTCCGAAAGCCCATATCAATGATGGTCCGTTGAATAGTTCGCACGCTGGCACTTGTTGATGCCCCAGAATTGAAATCTGCGCCAATTTGAGAAAGGGTTGCACGTCTGTCACGTTTAATGATTCTCGTCAGTCGTCGTTTGTCCCGTTCGTTCACGATATTTTTCCGGCAGCAGCGATGTCGAAGATTTGATGTTTTACCGGATCCTTGATATTCACGGTACACTCGTGAAATGGTCGTACGCGAAAATCCAAATTTTACCGCTGCCTCGGAGATGCTGTGTCCCATCTCTCGTGCGCCGACTATAACACCTTGTTCAAACTCACTTAAAACTTCATAATCTGCCATTGTAGCAGCATTAACCGATCTAGCAACTTTTCCAGACGCTTGTTGTCTTATATAGGCGCTGCCGACCGCATCGCGTTACTCTGATTGGTTCCATACCTCTGTTATTTGCATACGCACGCCTATACCAGTATTTTTGCTCTCCAGTGTATTAGCCAATCTCAATTATTTTCTGATAGAAACTTCGAAGTTAACCAGATGTACTACCGTGAGAAAATGTAGTAGTAAATTTGTTGTTTTAAACTGAATTCAATGTATATATGCAGTAGGAACATGGAATTATCATTACAAATTATTTGAATTATTAAGGAAGTCTTCATTAACAGGTTAAGCAGTTACAAATAGCCTCAGTAACACATAATTGTCCAGAAAGTAAGCGATAACCTTCAAATAATTACTTTAAATTAACACCATAGAAGAATTTGAGCTAGTTTCTTGTAGAATACACTGTGTTTTCATGTAGAAGCGAGAAGAATTTCGAGGGTGCACTTAGACCGTACGCCGTTAATAATTCATGATATACCTATAAATTATAAATTAGCGCTGGCAAACGATAAATTTTTCTCAGAATCGCGGCAGGAAAAAAAAAAGGGGGGGG
>NQII01000117.1:481305-491939 GCA_002778355.1 Clitarchus hookeri
GGGGGGGGGTTGGGGGGAAACTCGATAACGTACACGAAAGAAGGAAAGCGAAGCGAAGTTACCGCTAACATAAATAAGTTTAGGCGGGAGCGTCGGAGCGATCTGTGATCGCGAAGAATGCGTGCGCAGAGGGCAAGGATCCGAGAAAATAGTGAGGAAAGTGTGAAGGATTGCGATAAAGAAAAGGAGGCGTCAGTTCGTGGAGAAATTAAGGTCGTCGGAGCCAATTTACACACTGGGAGGCTTTGTTCGGCTAACTCGGCGCGGTGGGTAAGAAAGAGGTGTGTGAGGGGTTGATGAATCTTATGATGGAGGGGGAGGGGAGTGGGGGCATCTTCTCCTTTCATTTTATTTATTCCCTCGCCATTCACTTCGTCCTCCCCCCCCCCTTCCGTTTCCTCCTTCTCATCGTTGCTCTGGGCGACCCATCCACCAATCTCTTCCACTATACTTTAATTGGACGCAGGAGGGAAAGTTCTCCGCAGGTGAACAAGAGATTCGCGAGGCGAGGCGAAGGGTTAAATTGGATCCCGTAGCATGAGTTCGTACTGCCTGCTCGCCCGCCGCATTCAAGCGCGGTAGTCTTATTCCGTTTGGAGAGATGAGAGACCACGTGAATTCGTAATATAATTACCTGTTGGAGGAGTCGTAGAAGATGTCTCGCGTATACAGGATGTCCGAGGAAGTAGCGTCGAGCCGAAGTAAGGAGGTAGAGGACCTCAAGACCTATATCCGAAACTCCCCTATGTAGCGATTGTTGATAGTTTAGCGGCTATGAATTTTTTTTTCTGTGTTTTGTGCCTTACTCGCAGTTCCACGGTAAATATATGTATGGTGACATGAATAAATGTGTTAGACGCTTGAATAATTGTTTTGGATTAGCTGAATGAATGGACAATCCGATTCAACAAAATTTACGTTAATCTGTATTAGCATGGTGCCGAGAGAAATATCGAAAAACAGAAAATATCGGAAAGCGTAGTTTGTCCATAATAGTTGGTGACGTTTAATAAAAAATTCACATCAAACGTGTTCCTTACCTAGATCAATTTTCAAAATGGTGACCCTATTGCTCAATACAAATGTGGCATTGCCAGAAGAAATTCTCTTGCAAGCGTCGAAACGCCATTCGATTGTTTTTTATTGTTACTTTGGCGTCTTGCAGTTTTATTGTTAGTTACTCCAAACTGCGGCATTCTGTGAAGTAAAGAAGCTCTTTGTAATATCCCCACACAAAGAAATTAATCGGGTTCAGGTCGGGAGACCTTGGAGGCCAGGCTATGGGTCCGCCACAACCAATCCATTTTTCTGGGAGCCTTCGGTTTAGAAAATTCCTTACGCACAAGGCGTAGTGACACGGTGCGCCATCATTTTGAAATGTCATGTTTCTGCGTGTCTCCAAATCAACATCCTTTAACAGCCCAGGCAGACCGTTAGTTACAAATTGCAAATAGGATTCGCCGTTCAGGCGATCTGGTAGTTAAATGGGCTGATTAGCTGGCCGTTTAGTATGCCACGCCACAGGTTAACACTAAACTGTTCTTGAAAATTGGATCCTCGTGTCAAGTGTGGGTTTTCGATACAAAATTTGTCCGAATAACATCTCGTTGTCCTCTTGTCTTCGTGACATATCTTCACAAAACTTCACTCTTCTGTCGTAATCCTCTGGTCGCAATTGTTGGATATGTCTGACATGGTACGGATGATATCTAACTGCTTTGAATGTGCGATGTACCTCTCATTTTAAGATGCCGGTACGGTGACTCATCATTCTGACACTCATCGATGAGTCTCTCTCCGTTTCTTAGACAACCGGATCTACTACATCCGGATCCCTCACAGTGACTGTACGGCCAGATCTAGTCCCTGGTACGCGACCTTCCATGTAGGCATTATGAACTTTAAGAATCATTCGGTGGTCAGGGAACCGCTCGGGGGTGAGGCCCAATTCTACGTTCCCCCTTGCATAACCGTAAAGGTGATGCATTTCTGCGTAGCCACGCNCCTTGCATAACCGTAAAGGTGATGCATTTCTGCGTAGCCACGCTCTAAAAACGCCATGGTCACTCACATGCAAATTAAATGCTGGCATAAACTTGGTGCTTTACAATCCCTAGTAACTACACCACGCCCATTTGTTATGAAATTATCAATTCAGTGCATTGTGTTACGTTTCCAGTCCTCGTATTGACACAAATGCACTTCGTTGCGCACTTCAGCGTCTGCGAAAGAATTATGAAACAGTGTTGTAACCGTAATAGTAGACTGTAAGCAAGTGACTGAATGCAAAACAAAGGCTGGTAAACACCAGAACCTGTCTGTGTCTAACGCACATGTAAATTCCAATGCAATCATCACAAACAATCGAATGGGGTTTAGATGATTGCAAAATAATTTTTGTAGATTGTAATACACCCATTTACTAATTTTTTTNCAAACAATCGAATGGGGTTTAGATGATTGCAAAATAATTTTTGTAGATTGTAATACACCCATTTACTAATTTTTTTATTTTGTTTCTATCACGTTTTCATATGCTCTCACAAAATATAATTTCACACATACTGCACTTCGAATCANTTTTTTTATTTTGTTTCTATCACGTTTTCATATGCTCTCACAAAATATAATTTCACACATACTGCACTTCGAATCACATTCTTAGGTTCAAGCCGTGGAAGAAACGCGATGAAATTTGCAGGATGCGTAGCTGATAAAACGAGGACGTTTCTAAAGTAGGCAAGGAACACGTTTGATATCAATATTTTGTTTTATACGTTACCAAATATTATGGACATACTGCGCTTTCCGATATTTTCTGTTTTTCGATATTTTTTCTCGGCGCCTTGCTAATGCAGATGAACGTAAATGTTGTTGCATCGGATTGGCCAATCAATCAGTTAATCCAAAACAAATATTCAAGCGTTTAACACGTTTGTTCAAGTCACCATACCAATATTTCTCGTGAAACTGCGAGTAAGGCACAACACATGGAAAAAAAAAATGCATAGCCACTATACTATCAACAATCGCTTAATATACATAGGGGAGTTTCGGATATAGGTTTTGAGGTCCTCTACCTCTTTGCTACGGCTTGACACTACGTCCTGGGACACTCAGTATATGCATAATAAACAATCCGTATTTGTGCGCTTGAAAATTGTAAAAATAATTAACTAGTCTACTTTTTTCCCCGTAATCACGTGCGAATTAAATTATGTGATCATAGACGTGCCTTACTGGACGTGTTCATTATTTCCCTCAGACGTACAGCAGGTCTTAAGAAATAGACAATAAACAAAATATGCTAGTAACTACGGTATAAAATCTTCAGCCCATTGTCAAAAGTTAATAAAACTTATAAACATTTTTAATTAGTTTTATATTCATTCACTTACTAGGAGAGAGACTAATATAGTGGGAAAATATTTGGAATGATAATCGGTAACGCTATGGTATGTTAACAGCATTTGACAGCTGATGAGAATGAAATCGCCAACTGGGAAAAAAAACCCATCTCAAATACGGGTGACCAGAATAGAATTCCGACAACCGCGATAGTAGGATTACACTGTACAACATAACCAAGCAGTGTGCGCTGAGTTTAAAATACATTGTCGATGTTTCGTAACAAGGTTTAGTGTTTAATTGTATTTTACGGTGACGTCACTTAACCAAATGAAAGCGTTCCTGAATGAACTTTAAGTTTATATTTATCTAAAAGCTTCCGTAATTGCGTCAAATAAAAGTAGGTCTGCAAAAAATGTTATGTTACTATAATTGCAAAATTAAATGCATACTTCATAATAATTGACCTGTACTAAAACTATTATCTTAAACATGTTGTTCACCAAAACTCAAATGTGTATATTTTCAAATTCATTACGGAAGGTTGGTGGATATGCCATTATTCCCAATTTAGTGCGATTTATCGTTTTGCGCAGAAATTATATACTAGTTACGTACAGACAAGTTAAGTACTCGTTTTAGTAATTTAATCCCCTACATAGCGTTGCCATATTCCAATACGGTGCCTTTTCTTTGTATAGTAACTCTGTATTACGTGTGTTATGCCATATGAATACANCGTTGCCATATTCCAATACGGTGCCTTTTCTTTGTATAGTAACTCTGTATTACGTGTGTTATGCCATATGAATACGCCTGACCTTTCGGAAAGGAACATGTTTTTTTTTTGTGATCTTCACCAATAGCCACGCACGAATATGCTGAAAAACCAAGCCCAAAAATATAATTAGTTTGTACACGTATTGAATACATTTAATACTACCTTAAGCATCTTCCATATGTTTTATCAAAATACAGCAGAATGGGAAGAAACTGTTTAGTGAGAATGAGTAACTGTCGTCCACTGTAATCAAATGACCTCTATTGACAAAGACCACAAACAAAGCTGAATATATGAAAACGTGCAAGACCGGGAGCAAGTTGAGCTTATTTCGGCACACTGTCAGTCTAGCGCGATGTGTTTGCATAGGAACGCAGGTTTATTAAGCTGTATATTTCTCAACGCACTGGACGGCGCACAACAACAGTAAAAATTTTCTAACTTGTTATCCTGCTTTATATGTAAGCCGTTCTGAGATGACCGACGCTGAAACTAGTTGGAAGAACTGTTTTTGTGTGAGAGTGTATCGAAATTCCAGCTATTATTTTACAAACGTGAAATTTTCAATTAACTTGTTTAAAAAAAAATCATGGTGCGTTCCATGACATAAATTTTGAGGTGCTGGGAACCAGCGTGCCTTGATAATTGGCAATGCATACCACCAGTAGTAATTTTGCCTGTACCTCATGCAATCTGCTTTTTAATTGAAAACGACGTCCTTTAAACACAATTTTGTCCAGTGTGCTGCAAAACTGGCAACAGTCCATTCTGTTCAGAGTTTTTGCATCATTGCAGCGAGGCCCGTGCCAATTTCGATGATTGTAAAAATTCAGCGACTACATTGTATGTAATGTTTCATAGGCTAAGTTTATAGTAATTAGTAAGCATGAAATATTAGGTACGTTGAAATGATGTGTTATTACAACGCCTGACAGAAAATCAGCCCAAATATTTCAGTCGCTTGAAAAACACTAATGTAATCACGTGTTAATCAGTTTCACTGGTGAAAAAAAAGGTATATACAATTAATGATAGCCAAATTTAATATATATGAATGTATATCTACTAGTTGTCATATTCATCTCCACGACTACAACTGTTCAGATTGTTATGTTAATAAATGAAAAATTTACTTGATTTCTGAATGATACTTTCAGTGGGTCAGTAGCGGATCCGGAGGGGTGGGGGTTCACCCTAGGCAAGTGCCCACCCCGAGAAATGTTAGTAGTTTGGATTGTTAACTGCCACGGTGCCGCACATTTCTATTGCTGATAATCACGGCGCACTTTTGTGTCAAGTCTATGCTATGATTAATTGTGGTTTATGTTTTCAGCAGCCTACAACTTGTAAAATCATGGCTACGAATGGCAGAGGAAATGTTGAATGGCCTGTGTCTGTTATTTGTTCACCGCGATATAAATGTTGATGTTGACAAAGTTATTGAACATTTTTCTAAAGGAGACAAGTGAAGGGATCGCGCTAGAGTTTATTGTGTAGGCAGAATTGTATTTGCCTAAGATGCTCGCTAAAAAGAATTTTAATCACTACAGTTTGGCTTTTTATGCATATTTGATAGTACACTGAAGAGCCAAAAAAACTGGTACACCTGCCTAATATCGCGTAACCCCCCGCACAGCACGCAGAAGTGCCGCAAGACGACGTGGCATGGACTCGACTAATGTCTGAAGGTATGCAGGAGGCAATTCACACCATGAATCCTGCAGGGCAGTCCACAAATCCAATCTGCGCCAATTTGAGAAAGGGTTGCACGTCTGTCACGTTTAATGATTCTCGTCAGTCGTCGTTTGTCCCGTTCTTTCACGATCTTTTTCCGGCCGCAGCGATGTCGAAGATGTGATGTTTTACCGGATTCCCGATATTCACGGTACACTCGTGAAATGGTCGTACGCGAACATCCAAATGTTATCGCTACCTCGGAGATGCTATGTCCCATCTCTCGTGCGCCGACTATAACACCACGTTCAAACTCACTTAAATCTTGATAACCTGCCATTGTAGCAGCAGTAACCGATCTAGCTGCCGACCGCATCGCGTTACTCTGATTGGTTCCATACCTAGGTTATTTGCATACGCACGCCTATACCTGTTTTTTTGGCTCTTCAGTGTATTATTTATGTGACAGTGTATGTAACTTGTGGCATTAAAAACTTTTCTTTTGCATAACAGCTTGTGTTATTAAAACTAATATCTCTTCGTTAAACAGCAATTCCATTTGCATCATAAAAACTGGTTAGGCGTAAATAAAATTTTAAAAATTTGTAACTTAAGTGAATGTTACCTCTACCCACACGTCAATTCTACAGATAATGAGTGCCCGTTCTGGGACGAACCTCTTCACCCGCCACTGAGTGCGGGTGAGTGATTAAATTAAATATTGATTATGACATACACCACTAAAGAGCTATCTCCAAGTAAAACACAGAGGATTTCTTCAGAAACATACACGAGAACAAACCAAGACTAGTTGTTGACGACCGATACTTAAGACACAAAATGAATCCCATCCAGATTCAGTTCGTCTGAAGACTGGAACAGTTGTCAGTTCCCGAAACGTCGCTACTGATTCGCCAAGAAACCTGTGTGCGCTCTTCTGCGCTGTTTTACGTTGTGACGTCAGGTTTTCAGCTTACATACTTGTCTACGCCGCAGTGTTCGTCTGTGTTGTCTTCGTTGATATTATTCTTATATTTTAAATAATTGTCGGCAACAGCCAGTCTTGGCTGGTTTTCGCGTATGTTTTCGAACATATTACCTTGCATAGTTATAAACTTCCCTTACAACAAATTGTCGTCAGGTTGTATAAGGACGATTCACCTTGTGTCATTTTACTTGTATTTTATGACTAACAATACATTTAATCTTTGCATGAACTCATAATGCTATTTCGTTTGTCAATAAATAGTCTGTGCAACAAGACCCCCTGTTAAAATATTATTGAATGGGTGAGAGGAAAAAGGATGATATTCCATTTACACTAGTTTTGAGAGGGAAAAACTGTTTTCTCGAAAAACTATAAGTTGGATTAAGATCTTCACTGTTAGACAATTATAGTGCTAGTAGTGAGTCATTTTGCACTATATCCAAGTGAAAATAACAATTAAGTAATTAAGAAGAAACAATGAAAAATGCCGGAATGTTATATTTTTTCCACTCAATGCACAATACCCAAAATCATAACGAAAAATATATTTATATTACAAATACATTAAATATCACTGTGTTGAAGAAAAGAGCACTGCATTGAATAACATATTTGTTACTTAGGTACATAGTTTCTGTCTACAATGGCTGTATATTATTCATTTTTGGGACGCCACTATTTACAGTAGCTATAAGGTTGTTTTTATCTTCAACACTGAGGCCAACAATATATTTCTTACAACAATCACTCTCTGTACCACTCCTTTTAGCCTCAACTAACAAACTTGTTACAAATTATTCACCTCTTCTTCGGGCTTTTTTCTGCATTTCCTTTGAATGTATTTCTTTACCTCGTTTCCTTTCATGAACATTTTGCACAATAAACAAAAAATATTACGAGTTTCGCTGTATTAACAATACCGCATTAACAGTAGTAAATCTGTCGAACCCTAACGGTCACGAAATGCTGCTTATACCAGTCAACTCAGACTCCATATGACCTCGACGCAGAGCAACATAAAGCATAACAAGACAGAAAACTACCGTAGAATGAGTGTCACAGTAACATGCAATACTGTGTTGAAGACAGCCAACCTTCCTGGGACAACTAGCGCAACATTGTGTGGAAGAAGGATAACATTCCTGGAATGTTATCCTTCTTCCACACAACGAATACTTCCAGGTCGGTTCCAACAATGCTATGTGACTGAAATATTGCCCTTCTTACACTCAATAGAGGGATTATAATAAATACTGCAAAATGGCTATCCCAGTTTACTTTCCCCATTTTGTGGAATGTCATCCTTTTTTCCACTCTCCCATTCTATGCATAAGTACTGAAAGGGTAAGTTCGATAGTATCTCTAAAACAAGCGGACGACGAAGATCCTCTAAACTTCGCATACGGGCCGTTGGCCATCAAGGAGAATAGCAGTTACATGTTTACAAGAGCATGCTCTTTATACTACTCGGAAGTATACGAGAAGAGCCCTCTGAGTAATGTTTGCAATGGGGACAAATAATTTTTCATTTTAATATACGGCAGTACTAAATCACGGATTCAACGTCAATGCAAAAAATGTAATTTGTCTTTAATTTTCACGTTAGCCAAAAGGTTTTAAAAAAAGCAAATCGAGTATATATACTGACAAAATAAACTAATTATTTACGATATTTTTTTAATGTCTGAGGAGGAAGCGCATATCACGTTTATGGTGCTAATACAGGAATTTCCACACACCTCGCCATGTCCAGATATTAAGTAGGAAAGAAACCTTTAATGTATAATGGCGCAAATTTCATAAACTCATGTAGGCTCCATATAGCAATCGAATACGAAATGAATTTAATAATCCTCAGCTTCTTGGGTATACTTGTGTGCAAGAACAATAACAATCGAACCAACACCACAGTATACCGGAAACAAATTCACAGTGACCACAATCAGCATTTCACACCTAATGACTCAAATAGTACCAAAACTGACATAGTCCATACATTAGTGAATATAGCTCTAGTATTCTCTGAAATGTAGAAAGTGAACGTAATTGATTAATTCACGAAATGCCAGAATTCCTCGGCCGTGGTCATCCAGGCAAATTCCTGAGGAAGTAGATTGCTCCAAACAATACGATATTCACAATACAACAACAAAATAAAAGAAACTCCTAGAGTCACAGTAGGTTATCCCGACATTAAAGGGCTGTTAGAGAAAATCCGGAGAGTGACTAAGAGATCCGACGTAAGCATTGCCTCCAAACACAATATTTCAATCAAAATAAACTTTATAAACACGAAACCAGCAGTCACTGATCCACAACACACGTATTAATAGACTTGCACGATGCCTTACCATTGCAAAATGCAGGTAAAGCGATAACCCAATCACTGGTAGCAGTAAACACACACAGATGTATTCTCACATGGCAGAGGCAGCAAACNTTATTTTTCAGTCGGAACTATAATATCGGCAGGAATATAAATTACGTGCGTTACATCAGCAAATGCCCTTTCTCTTCCAAGAAAATCGTTGCGTAAGCTCAATTTTTAGACGGTCACGATTATAAAGACTTACAAAACAGACCTTCTGGAGGAATTAAGCGAGACTGGAGAAATAAAACATTTTTTATATACGAGTTTATGAAACTATGCATAATATGTACTATGTGGACCATGATCTGAGCACACAGACCATCCAAGCCATGGTCTTTTTGCCGTTAGCGGTCACCCTCGTTAGCGATGCTCGAAACATAAATTATATTTAGATTTGATCTTTGTAATTTCTCTGTGTCTACTATTATTCTGTTGGAAAGTGATTTTAATTTTTCACGGTAATATTATGTATTCTTAATGAAAATGCATTCTACTAACATCTAAATTTTCCCACTACTCTCTCAATTATTGAAAATGTAAAAGTATAAATATGTACTGCATACGACAGTTTCTACGACACGCCGTATTTAAAAATGTAGTGTCCACTGTGCTTATCTCGGCCTTGAAAATAAACACTCGAAAGTTTTTGTATTCTATGAACTCTGTAGAGCGAGTCAGAATCGGAACTAACGGTACAAGTATTTTATTTTTATTTTTTTATTTTTTTACCGCACGTATGAGCGTACTCAAGTTGTCTTTCGTGGCCCAACAGACTGAAGTAAGCGGAAATTTTACAGTGCGTGGTCCAGCAGACTGGAGAAGAAAAAAGTTTTATAGATCCGGTGAACGGAATTTTACGCTAAATTATTTAATATGACTTCGTAGGTTAGCAGACAATCTGTGGCCGATAGAAAAAGAACTTTCGCATGTATGTAGGAATTAGTTATATTTATACAGCTGTGATAAATGAATGATAACATTTTGTTTATTCTTTTCGTTCCCAAAATTTAATTTAATAATTTTTTGTTTAATAAGTGATAGTATATTTATTGCTTCAGGTGTTGACGTCGGTTTTGGTCGGTGACCTCTTTAAAGTGTTTGAAAAATTTTAAGTATTGCTTACTATGCTGTAGCATTAGTAGTAATTAATTAATTGGTAAAATTTATAATGCATATTTGACTGGTTATTCAAATAATACTAGTTTTATCTCATCAGTTCATCTGAATGACAGTAATCGACCGGGGCATCAGAGATCTACAACTCAACACGCCGTACGTGCTGCGATATGGCAACTGCAAACTTCCTGCATTCGACTCCTGGTAATGGAATATTTAGTTGTGGATTTAACGCGACACTAGTTCTACACTTTGCTGGCAGTCTCGTACAGGACCCGCAACCTGTTCTCCACTGCTCTCGCACTTCGTATGCTGTTAGCGCTGAAACATTTAGCCTGAGCGAGTTCGGACAGGAG
>NQII01000117.1:496714-512152 GCA_002778355.1 Clitarchus hookeri
TCTTCAGTTCCAGAAGGTCAATGTTCCAGCTGGAATTGTAGTTTTTGCTTTATTGTCACCTAACGTGTTCTTCAGTTCCACTTCCATGGCTGATGTACGTCCCCACTCTTAGTGATAAGGGTGTCGTTCTTGTGCTTACTGTTCTTATTTTAAGACTGGCTACCTTGGGCCACGAGTTGTTTCGCAATTTCCAATCCCCATTGTGTGCATATAATGCCCGCATATTGCTGGAATGTTTGTCCCAGGAATTTCCTTTGTCTGCCAAATTTATCTTCCGCTTTTTGTCTCGTTTAGTTGATTTAAAAGTAATTTTTATTAACGGTCTTGAACTGCAATCGTATTTAAGAAATTTTTGATTTTGTTTTATGACCAGAACTTAATAACGTCTAGCGGTTTTGAGGATCGCACACATTTACAGCATGTTTCTTTAAGCATGTTATAACGTTTGGGAGGTGATACCTTCTGAAATATGTGGTAAGAGCGATATGTACGGCATATGACCTAAAGTGTTTATTAATGGAATTATGCACCCTGAAAATGTAAAAATGAAAAGCTTATAATTAAAACACGAGGAACAGTTAGGAATGAAAGGAAACGAATTTGGACAGCGTATAACTGAACTAAGGAAAGAAGCCTCTGAAAAGGTGCAAAGATAATCTTCCATCAATAACAAAATACGTAAGGTTTCAATTATCACATCGCATTAAACGTTGCGCCCCTGAGTATGTAGTGAATTTTCAAGACATTATTAATAACCATACCTTAACGTACAAAAATGTCGCATTGTTATAAAACTAACTCCAAAACAGACCCTACATACTGGCCAAACGTTGTAACAGATTTAAAGATGTAGGTAATATATCGAGTGCAACGTCTTAAGGACCGGAAAAACAAACTTAAAGTCGAAGAGAAACCTTAGCATAAACGCCTCATTGCTATGAGATATATGATTACACATTTAGTTGACATAAGCCTACACGACTAGCATTTTCTTGAAATGACTTCAATTTTGAGGGAAAACATCATTAGCATTTTTCTCTTGTATAACATGAATCGGTGTGGCCTAGATTAAATTGACCGCAGAATAATGGTGTTATTATGATGTTTGCGAGCTTACTTTTCTTGCAATGATTTGTCACTAAACTTTTTTATTGGAAGCATATACAGCAGACATGTCAGGGTTGGAACATCCCGAAAGTTCAGTTATAAACGTCACGGTAACTCCGAAAGCTTATTTATAGATGCTGCAGCATTCTGAAATACCGATTTGAAGAAAAACATTAGGTTACATTAAATTTTACAAGGCCTTTCCTCTTGAGTTTGTAAAATTCGACAAACAGGGATTTTTGTATTACCAAGCTTTTATCACGAATGTGAAAATATTCGAATGACCCGACATAAATGACAACCATTATGAACTACCATAAATAAATTAAAAATGAGATGAAAGAGGTCACACGTCATTAACAGCACCACAATGAACTAGGTACGTAAACACTGCTACCCACAGACACAAAGCAGTGGTAGATAAAACAGAAAATTAGGCAAGTTATATAATTAAATCAAGGCTGTCGAAATCGGTAAAAAAAAACCCATATATAATTCCATATGTGTGGAAGTTGTTTTAGTTTACTAATTAAAAAAAAGAAAACTAAACGAGTGATGCTTGAGTGTACAGCGAAAGCGACCTACTGTCGACAGTCGTTTCCAAGATGATTAAAATAATTTATAAACTAGTGTGGTAAATGCTAGGCAATTGTTTGGCTTCAATCTGGTAACGTGAACTTCGGCTGCACTGTACGAAAACAGGACTTGATGCGTGAGTGGCGATCATCTGGAACGATGTCAATGAATGGCATTAGACTTTTTGATCATATTGCATAACTGATAAGTGAAGATTAAGTGACTGCAGCTAGTTTAGAGACAGTGATAAGAACTTAAATTGTAAATAAAATTGACATAAAATATGCGCTCGCTGACAGGAATAATATGTTAGTAAAATTATTTGGAGAAGTCTGGGACAAGGGGCTGGGGCTCCGAAGCCGGAGCCGACATCATGCTCTGTCATACCGGTCATCCGACCACCATGTTGGATCCAGGTAACCTTGACCTTAATCCATGACATTGACACTGTATTCGTGACCTTGGATGACATTAAACCCTAAAATTCAAAATATTCCAGAAAAACTATAAAATATCGAAAACATTTATTAAAAAATTGAAAAAGATGAAAAAGAATAAAAAATTATTTAAAGATGTGCATGTAGGAGGTCCGGGGTTTGATGACAGGTGGGCAGAATAAGCTCCTGACACAACCTGCCCTCGCCACGTCGGGCAGTGTCCACTTCGTCAGTCATGTTAGATGTTGATAACCTTTGACATTGGCCTTGACTTCGTGCCCATGATATTTGATGACCTTGAACCCAAAAAATCACTAAATTATTTTTAAAATATATAAATATGTTTTACTAATTTATTAAAAATGTTATAAAAATAAAAAATTCGAATGTTTTGGCTTAGAGGGGATGGAGGACTCGAGCCGACCAGCCACCATGTTATGACGTCACCCAACCACCATATTAAATCCACATGACCTTAACATTGACCTTTCATCTTGACCCTATGATCATAGCCTTGAATGATATTAACCTAAAAATTAAAAAACCACTTTAAAATCTTAAGGAATTTATAAAGAAACTTACATTTTCGGAAGATCCTTCGGTACCATGTCCAGCAGACGACTGACTCACCGTTGTTTCTCATTGGTTGATTACTTGTGTTCACTTCGCCACTTAACCATATATAATAAGCATATTCATAATTATGTGTCCAATACATTTAAATATTTTATATTTATATATAAACATATATGTGCATATAAACCTACAACAATATCAAAATAATATTTTCATGAATGTATCTGCGTGTTTTCTTCTAGGCATAACGAGCATGTGAGTTTTCTTAGAGTGCTTCCATATTTTTTTATATTTAAAATGTATGGCAGAAGTCCTTCTGGGAGAGTAATATGGGCTCCCTAAAAGATCAGTCTCTAGGAGTCAGTATGCGGGAGCCAGTCGGCAGGACTGCAGCGTATGAATTCATGAATGCTTGAAGACGATGCAAGCCACTGACGATGTCAAATTAAGTATGCCACGAAAGACTACACGCATACCTTCAACGACTGCCCAAAAATTACACGGAAAACAATCCTGTTGTTGTGCCAAATGCTTCAGTAAAATTTGCAATGAGCGGTGTAATTAGAAGAGTGACTGTTTGAAGAACCCATCTCGTGCTTTCTTAGCTGCTATAAATGTTCCAGACAGTTCAGTCGACGCGATAGTTTAAATAAACACATCAATGCTGATAAATGTAGTGTTTTTTCGCCCACTGAAAAAGAGGTGACTTCGTTACCTCCTGTTAATGCACTACATAAGATGTTTGCAGACGACGAGGGAACTTGCATGATGAAGCATTACGACAATGACCACATGCAGTTTACGCAAGGTGGTACAATGAAGGAACACATCAAGATCTGCAAGGGTTCGCCTACTGGGAGCCAGCAAGTGATGTCGCCAATACCGCCTGCTACATCGATGGGTACTGTTTCCGCAGACGATTATGACCAGACACGTAATACTAATGACGGAATGAGAGACCTACGTGGTATTACAGGGTCGGTATGTGTGGAATGTACACTTGCAAGGCGTTCGCATGAAGTCGACGAACTTAAAAATAAACGGTTGTCAGCTCTAAATACTGACGATGACCATGTGACTCCTACAAAGATAAGTAAACTTGATATTGAGGATGAAACAGGAGGTGAAGACGATCATGAAGACAGCATTGATAATAATGATTATGGTGACAGTGTTGATGTATCTGATGAGTAAGATAATGATTATCTCCACGTTCGCACACATTTCACCAGCGACTTTCCTTCGACAAGTGGTGCGAAGAAGGCAGAAGGCGTCAAGAACGCTCGTTACATATTTCCCGAAGACCGGAATGAACTTGTTGATAGACTCAGATATTTGATTGACCTGCAGAAACGCGGTGATCTCTCACGCATTGTTGAGATATCTTCAATCATCAATGAACTGAAGGATTGGGGTTAGATCAGATGAGTTTGTTGGCTTCTAACCATTATCTGGAAACACCTGAGAAATTTAGAGATCGAATGGGCATAATAATTATAAATATAGAATGTATAAACTAACTAAATTAATTAAATTTATATACACATAGTAATGTTTGTTCAATTTCTCATAGAGTCATTCTGCTTCTCTGAAAGACTTATTAAATCAGTAGTGTAAACATTCGATTGCGAGTTTCTGTTTTAGATAACTTTTATGTGAGCGTATGCAATAGGAGGGATATGGTTTGATCTGAAGTATTATGTCTTACTCGGGTCGTTTAAAATGGATGAGTTCTATATGGCGAACGAATGAAATGAGGGAAATATTTTTGAGGAATATTTCGCAACTAGTTGGTTGGCTTGGTCAGTTTGCTTGGTAAGTAAGTATGACCATTTGGTATGGTCAGCTGTGGTAAAAATGTTTTGCGCAAATTTTGCGAATATTTTGCGAATATTTTGTGAGAAGAGGTTAGCTACGAGATTCTTATTAAATACTTTTGTTCTAGATTGCCCATCATCGTTAGTATAGGTGGGTGGTAGGGCAGATTGGTCTTGTTGGTTGTTCTGGTCAGTTTTGCAGGAAATGGTCTCGTCAGGAGCTAGTTTTGTGCCCAGTCAATCTCGCGAGTAACCAGTCTTGGGTTGAGTTAGTTTTAGGTGGAGTCAATCGTTGGCTAGTATGGTTAGTAGGTATGGATCCTTGTTGTGACCAGTTAGTAATGGTCAATTGAATGGACTAAAATTTTTCTTGATTTTTCGAGTTCTGTATAATTGGGGCCAAGGTCAAGGTTGACAACAACCTACATGATGGCTAAATCGACAGCTCTTCTGGCAGCGAAATCGATAATTAATACACTAGTATCACCTACATGATGAAAAAGTAAACAAATCACAAACGAATTAATGAATATGGTGGTTGGAGTGCATTCTACAGAATGAGCAGATGCGAAGAGTTAGGGGAGGGTAATGTTAATACAATGAGAAACATTGGTGGCAGGTCGAACGAGCGTGAGTAATCAACTAATAGAAAACACTGTTGGGTGGCGAAGCGAACACAAGTAATCAACCAATGAGAAACATTGGTGAGCGTCAGTCGTCTGCTGGATATGGTGCTGAGTGAACCTCCGAAAGTGTAAGTTTATTCACAATTTTTTTAAAATAAATTTCAATATTTTTAAAATTATTCTTTTTTATTCTTAACATCTGGTTTTTAAGGTCATTCAAGGCTATAGATATTGCGTAAAGGTCAAGTGCTAAGGGTAAGGTCACTTGGATTCAATATGGTCGTTTGATGATGTTATAACGTGTTGGCTGGTCGGCTCCAGTCCCCCATCCCCTCTAAGCCAAATCATTCTAAATTTTAATTTTTTATCAAAAAAATTTAATACATTTGTAATCAAATTTTTATATTTTTAAGATAATTTTTAGCAATTTTCATAATTTTTGGGAAATTTTTAAATAATTTAACGATTTTTTTTGTTCAAGGTCATCCAAGGTTATAGACACGAAATCAAGGTCAAGGTCAAGGATTCTCAACATCTAACATGGCTAACGAGGTGGACACTGCCCGACCTGGCGAGGGTTGGTCGTGTCGGAAGCTTAGTAGATCCACCTGTCATCTAACCCCTGACCTCCTACAAGTAACATCTTTAAATAATTTTAATAATATTTTTAAGTTTTTATTTTATTATAAATTTTTTTGGGATATCATATTTGTTCTGCCATTTTCTGGATTTTTTGGTTTAAGGTTATCTGAGGTCACATGTACAGGGTCAAGGTCATCTGTATCAAACATTGCGGTCGGGTGACCGGAATGGCAGAGCATGATGTCGGCTCTGACTCCGGACCCCAGCCCCTTATTCCGGACTTCTCCAAATCATTCTACTTATGTTGTTAATTGGTTTTAAGAAAATTGTTGGACACAAACAAGTACAGCGTATACCAAAAAATTATGTGATTGTAACACTTGAATACAGAAATAAAAGTGTTACTGCTGTCTACATACTGTTACAAATGCCTACTTGTTAACAGTAGGCATTTGTAACAGTATGTAGACAGCAGTTTCATCTGGATGGTCTTGAGATGGTATTATTATTTTTTTTAATGTTATTACACATGAGAACAAATTCTGTCTTACACATTTATGTCGTTTACAATATGCTATATAAACGTGAAATCTACTTTTATTTTCTCAGACACCGTACTGACACACAAAGCACGTTATGCAAAGGGCAGCACTACTGAAATCATTCGCCAGGAAGTGGGCCTGTGAACGAGCTTAATATCATAACAACTTAAAATATCGTCATTCCGAACATCATAAAACCATAACTCTGGCGATTTATATTCATGAAGTGATGCGAGCGACGTCGTAAAACGATATTTTCAAAGCATAACAACAGCATTGCTCTATTTTTCCGTGACAAATGTATTGTAACTGCTTTCCATATGAGCGAAAACTTTCTCCACAACTGTACAATATGACTTGGTGACGATTCTGGATCAGCTATATCAACAGCTCACTCCAACAAAGACCTATATACGAACAATTTCTCACAACCCGATTATAGATACCACAACGGCGCATCAGCGATCCGATATCAGATGACAGGCTGGTTTGTGTATTTGATTAACAGCGGTAATTCTGCTTACCTCGTATCTTATCCAGCACGTATCTCGGACAAAGGGATCAGCAGAGGATGCGCTGAAGCGTGGCTGGTTATTTTAAGGCAAGTTGTTCGGTCTCGTGCAGAGGGAAACTTTTCAACAAACTGCCGGCTGCAACTTTCGGTTGAGCCAGCGTTGTTCTAACCCTTTGCTCCGAGGTTGGATCGACGTCACAGAAATAACACTCGGGCACACGTGGGGCCAACTTCGTGTAACCAATTTGAAGCCGAGCAAATGTCCTGCCACTTCTCCGTGTGTTTTCAGTGGGATTTTAAATACGTTTGATTTACTACACCGTAAGAAATTTTTTCTGGTAAACTTCCCGACATGTAATGGAAGTTGTTAACCTGTACGCAGTGTGGGACAGTTACCACACACATTAGTATACAAATACGGAAGTGTTTAGCACGGCTACTATATTGATTTGGTAATGACAGTACCCATTCGGCTGTTTCAATATACCTGTTCAGGAGCGCTACCACGTGTGTGTGTATAAGGGAAAACTTCGCCATAATAGTTTTAGTATGATTCCTAAACACGGGTATGGTAAATTCCCGAACTGTTTCTTAAAGTGTGGTTAACAAGTTGCATCGTGTTACCGAACTCGGTCTGGTCACGCAGAATAATAGCGAGACGGAGAGAGTGTGAGTGCTCAAAAGTACTTGTGAATGAAACATGAAGTAAATGTAAAAATAATTTTACTAGAGCTAGAACTGCGCAAATAAACCCAGACATCGTAACATCTCAAATATAACGTTTTCTATTAGCTAATTTTCATATGTATTTAATGTGACACAGACAATTAATTTTATTTCATTTCTCATTTTTCTGTTTATTATGGAAACAATACAGAGGACATTTTTATTCTTGTACTCAATAATTTTTTTAATACTGTTTAATTTATAAGTATGTGTAATTCCTTTAATAGGGATATTTGTTTTGAATCCAGAGGCTATGAGCTACATGGAGTTTGTTGACAGTTGCCATGACAACTTACGACGTGTTACAGAATCTGTGAGCTAGCTCTCTCGTGATAGACGGGTTTTTCGAATGCGTCTTTAAGTGATTTATTTTGAGGAAGTGTAGCCATATTGATTTTCGCCAGGCAGGACGCCGACCCTGTGCGTTCGCGTTTGCAGGCTTTATTTTAATTCTATTTTAATTTTTTCATGAGTCCGCCATGGCATGCTGTCCCGATGCGACGGAGGCGTGTTCGGTCGAAGGAGNAGTTCAAAATTTCCCAGAGCATCAATAATTAAAAAAAAAAATATCACAGATAAGTTAATTACAACTTTTCCGAGAACTCAGAGGTATATTAATTTAGCAATTTTTGGACTCTTCCGTGACGCCATTTTACTTTCTGAATTTTAGAATGGAACAGACTTACCTATTTAATTACACTCGTGAAACCCTGCTTTGAAGATTCACAGACTCTACCGCAAGTTATTTTTGAATGGAGAACATATTTAATTTATGTCAGCTTTAATGTGATTTGAAATTATTTTTAAAAGTACTGGGTTTATTTAATTTTTGAAGTGCACGTCACGAGAGAGGCTAGCGATGCAAAGGGCTATTTAGATGACAGATATTAATTGTTATCTGAGAAACACACCTAAAATTTAATCTCCATTGATTTAAAATTTGGCACACCATAATGAGATTGTATTTTCTGCTACAACCATAGTATTTCTGATGTCACAAAATTATCTTTGCCTAAGTAAATTATTTCCTTTCAAATAGTCTCTGAGTTTGGCTACATTATTTCTGGGTATATATCTCCTATTGAGTTTCTCTAGTGTGGTTATGTGTGTCCTGCTATTTGTGAACATCGTGATCCAGATTTCCGGAGTAGCATGCAGCGATTGGTAAGAACAGGTAGATACGGTAAAAGTTGCGAGTGCTCATCCTGTCTCAAAGAGCCGGGCAAAAATTCATTCAAACTCCTAGACAGAAGTTTCAGCCAACATACTATATTACATCAGACAAGTACTACTTTTTCTATAATAGAAAAATTTTGAGTGATCCTCGTGTATTTCTCTTTCTGTTACCTTAAATAAAATAAATACGGCAGAAATTAGAATAGTATATAATAATAACTCTTGAATGTGTTTTTTTTTAATTACACGGAAAACATGGTGTGCTCCTAGCCGAAATTTGTGTTTCCCAAAATATTACGCATGCAACATGAAACCTGCGCCGCACGAGTCCAGGTAGCAGACAAAAAATGGACGAGCCGAATAAAAATGCAATAAACCTAACCGAAAACTCAAAACCCAAAACGGGAATAAGGTAAATGGAAAATCAAACCACAAAAACATAAAAACTACAAGGATGTGCCACCACGGTGCCAAGCACCGTACAGCGATCTGCCTTCGATTGGCTGAAATCTACTCGCACCAAAATACAGTAGAACCAGCTTAAATAACCAAGCAACACGCGGGTAAGTTACCGAGTATCGACCTTGAACACAGCGTGACGACGAACAGACATCAAATAACCAAGCAACACGCGGGTAAGTTACCGAGTATCGACCTTTAACACAGCGTGACGACGAACAGACATCAAATAACCAAGCAACACGCGGGTAAGTTACCAAGTATCGATCTTGAACACAGTGTGACGACGAACAGACATCAAATAACCAAGCAACACGCGGGTAAGTTACCGAGTATCGACCTTGAACACAGCGTGACGACGAACAGACATCAAATAACCAAGCAACACGCGGGTAAGTTACCGAGTATCGACCTTGAACACAGCGTGACGACGAACAGACATCAAATCAGTAGTGGCAGAAGGCGCGTTCCAGCCGTCTTCTTGGCAAGTGAACAAGTGACACGTGAAACAATTTCACTGATTGAATAAGTGACGGTCTACTGCGTGCGGGGAGAAATATTCCGACAGTAACAATTTCACATATTGGCTACTAAAACAACACATTTTAAAATCCAATAAAATAAAGTGCGTGATGCTAGAAATAAAAATGCTTAATATTTACATATGTGCCTCTTGAAAAAATAGAAACAAGTTTATGACAAGCCTGACAAGTAATTATGCAGAAAATGTTAATTCAAGGTATCTGCCCAAATTGTACTAGTTATAAGTTTAGTAACTAAAAGGTGGAAGGAGTAATTTTGTCATTTCTACACAAAAATGTATTAATAACAAAGTATTCTACGAGGCTTATTGTTTCCATAAATAAAATATGGTGGGTGGCGTTTGCAAAAAAAAAAAAAACTACTAAATTTTTGATAAAGCGTGTTTTAGTACTAAAAATAATAACTTGCATTTTATAGTATTAAAATTGTCTGCATAGTAATAAAGTAGAGCTAAGATTCGTAACCTCAGGAACTCTGGTATTTTGTCCACAGGAAAATCGGAACAAGAAATGTTCCGCCCATTCCATGTATTGTAGCTGCACAGAGAAATCAGAACTGTCCAGGCCGGACAGCCGGACATGTCCTTCGAGTATTCCTCTGGTGTGATAGACGCCGAGGCGACGCTTGAAGCGAGCCTCTTGCGGCCAAGTTTAACTAACTATGGTCTGGGGCGATCCCCGCCAAGTTGAGTGATTTTTGAACACCGGAGTGGTTCTTGGGCTTGAAGTTCCTCGTCGGTTGAACTTCTGCGTTGCCCTTCAACCCTTGTGGGGAAGTCTTGAGGGGAAATGGACGGCTTTCCCTTGCCGGAGTTGTCTCTCGCCTGGAAACTGACTCGACGATGTGTCTTCCCTCCTTCCTGGCTCCAACGAAGACTCTCCTCAAATCACTGCTCTAACAGCATCCAAGATCAATTAAACTGACAGTCTTATCCATCGACTCACCAATAAAATCCATTCGTGTAACTTACGTTGGATAGAAAAAAACGGTATCTAAAAGTATAAAGTCAAGTACAAGAATTTATCAAAAACATTTAAAACGAGGACTCCGCCACGCGTTATTTCTCCAGGCGGAAAAAAAAGATTTAATAACAAATCAAATAACGTGGTATTCAATAACAACAAATAGCAAACCGCTCGCTTACAAGTTATATCGATAACAAATAATTTGTCCCCTGAACAAACTGATTTACTCTGGGGTATCTGAAAAGGACTTTTATGTGACACAGTTAGCAATGATAGGAAGTTTGCCAATGAGATTAATGTTAATGTAATTCGTAATTTGAGCTGTTAGTTACTTCCACAGCTTGATTCACTAATACACACAAGAGTAATACCTTCCTAAATAACGGTTGCGTTCTTTCAGACACTGTTGTTCGGGATTAAGAAAGGCATGCCGATGTTGCTTTTGACTTCGCAAAGATGCCTATTGTATGAACCAACTATTTCCACATTTTAAGAATTAGGTATGCACGGATGCATGCAGGTTTTTTCACAACGAACTTGCTTTCTGTACAGAAGTGTTACATGCCAGCACGCTTGGCCATTTTTTTCCACCCCCAAATCTATGTAGTTGCGACAGCTAGATTAATACAGAACGATTTTTCATATTTCTGCGCAGTATTTTGCATGCTCTTTTAATACCGAAAAAGGCAAATCGTCTTAGCACATCAAAATGGCTCCTCGCTTTTTTAAATACGTTTTCTCCTTACAACAGTGATATTTTCGGTTTTATATAATAATAATTTGCCATAATGTTGATTTCTGGTGTCATCTATCGATATAGTCACAAGACCGTTATTTTTCTATTTTTCTGTATGTGATTAGGAGACATGCTAAGAATATTCATATTCTCTGCAGCACAGGTTTTAAAGTAGAATTAAAACGGAATATTAATTTAAAAACAGTCTGTCTTCTGGGATGTTATTTCCAAACAAAGGTCGACCGAAGCCAAAGGCGGGTCTGGACATTTCCATTTAGGGGAGGAGGGCTCTAAATATAATGAAATTGAGGCAAAAATTACAATGGTATACATATACTTTGTATATGTACATATACGTGTGCATATACACACATGCATACGTGATATTTGAGCATTATTAGAATTTTTTTAACTCTCCTTCAGGTGGAAATCTTAAAAAATTAATTTGCTGGAAGTACTATGGTTGGTGGCGCCATTTGGACATTCTTGTACCTAAACACTGCGCGATACGTGATATGGAAGGCGTTCCGATCCCCATGTGTCAGTGTAACTACACGTCACTCTTTTCCCGTTCAATCTGACCATGCACGTAAGAAGTTTGGAGTGAGTGAAGAGTGAAGATATTTGGGCAGCTGTTAACAGCGAGATCTTGAGAGCCGATGAGGGTGATTTAGGTGAGGATGGAGCAGTGCCGGAATAAAAGGGTGGGGGGAAACAGGAGATCCCCGAGAAAACCCACCGACCAGTGGCATCGTCCAGCACGATTCCCACATGCAAAAATCCGGGCGTGACCCGGCCGGAAATTGAACCCGGTTCATCTTAGTGGGAGGCGAGCAGGCTAACCGCTCAGCCACCGCGGCCCCAAGGTGTTTGGAGGTGAAGTGCTTAATGTGGAGATGATAATAGTTTACGATTGTTCGTTACGAAAATTATCTTTACAAAAATGAGTTACATATTTTCCGTACTGAGTAAAATTGCGAAGAAATGTCTTCAAGTAAAAACCTTACAAAGCAAACATCGGAAACACTACATTAACAATATCATGAAATGTCAATAATATTCTACTCGCCCCACGCCAAGGCGAACCGGCTTAGATTCCCGGCGGGGTCGCTCCCGGATTTTCGCATGTGGGAATCGTGCCGGACGATGCCGCTGGTCGACGGGTTTTCTCTGGGATCTCCAGTTTCCCCCGTCCTTGCATTCCGGCGCTACTCCAATACTCGCTTCACTTTCACCTTCATCGGCTCTCAAGATCTCAATGTTAAGAGCTGCCCAAATCTCTTCGCTTACTCACTTGTTTGTAACAGCAGTACTCGGTCGATGACAAATAATGTGGTAAAATTGCCATATTGAATGCCTACATTAAGGGGGGGGCATGGCCTTCCTGACACACCCTCGCGCACGCGAATGACTGAAGCTCGTAGAATAATTAATTACACTCGTTTCATTTGTAAACGAGAGTAGGGCTATATGTAACTTCTGCCTTTGGCGACATGCACTAGAGAATGAACTTTTCTGTTCCCGAAGAGGAATATACAGGTATCACTTGAGCAAACTGCGCACAGACTTTACAAAACGTTTAAGTTGCCAGAATGAGCTCTTTTGCGCTTTCACTCTTCTCACGACGCCCATCTGTGTTCCGTGGATGTGGCCTTCTAGGTGTCAATTCTGTCGATCCTGACGCAGCGGCACTACTCCGATGTGTAATTTGACACCAATATATCTCCGCGAGTATCTTGAAACGAGGTACTCCCACACTGCTGTATACAGGACGATTCTAAAATCATGGGACAAACATTGAGGGGTGGTAGAACTCACTAAAACAAACAATTATTGTATAGGAATATATGGGCGGAAGTGACGCGTTGAGGCACAAACGCAAAAATAACACATGAAATGCAACACATTGTTTATTTACAACGTCGCCGCTAAATGCCTTTTTACAGCAATTTTTATAATAATTGCTCAAAATTGCTACCACCGACAGTAATGCAAGTTTGGTAGCGTCGGTGGAGTGATTGCCGAACAGATTCAAATACGCCGGGTATTTCACGCAGGCGTGCAACCGCACAGGATAGTCGAGCGACGAGGTCATCAATGGAATCAACTGGAGTCTCGTAAATGAGCGCTTTCAAATGTCCCCATAGGACAAAATCGAGACTCGATGAATCTGGCGATCGTGGTGGCCATCGGACTGGCCCACCACGCCCTCAACGCCTCAACGCGTCACTCCCGCCAATATATTCCTATACAATAATTGTTTGTTTTAGTTTTCTCTCTACCACCCCTCAATGTTAGTCCCATGATTTTAGAATAACCCTGTATAGTAAAACCTCACATATCTGGCCCTCTTTAATCCAGATTTCCAGTTTATCTTGTTTGACAATTACATTAAAGTTGTATGGTTCAGTAATTCATTATTTTATTAACCACTTACTACGGTTCTGTGCATTAAACTAATAAGTGTTCTTATACCAGATGTAACAAAAATCAGTAATCAAACTTCGAGGGATAATATAAGAGATCATAAAAACGATTTTTTTGTTCAATCACCATCAATATTGCATACTCCCTTAAACACTCCATGACGTCAGAGCAATAGGTATCTGCGTTGTAGAACAGGAAAATTTCAGAATTTGACCCAGACATTTAAACCTCCTGAGCAACCACTAAAAAGTCCCTAAGAATCCCGCGCCGTGTTTTCCGCCATTTGAAAAATAAATATGCCATTCTGAGTTTTTGCCGATTTTCTTAAAAAAAAAAAAAAATGCAGCACCCAAATTATTGAACGTAGGAGCAGCTGATTTTTTTTTGTAAACAGTGCTTTATATTAAAAATCTTCCAAACATACCCTATTAGTACCATGTGTCACACAAACGATAAACTAAAAATTGCCCCCAAAGTGCAACGCTTTATTATGCGCGGGGCGTAATTTGGTGGGCCAAGGACGTAACGCATAGCACAGNAATTGCCCCCAAAGTGCAACGCTTTATTATGCGCGGGGCGTAATTTGGTGGGCCAAGGACGTAACGCATAGCACAGTGTGACTGAATTGTGAACCAGACATGCGCAAACTTTGGGGTAATCCGATTCACACTACACTGAGAGTACACAGCATGCGTATATGTGCATGCCCTATATTACCAGAACTTTGTTTTTCCCCGTTTTTTTTCTTCGGAAAATATGTTGTTTTTTTTTCCTTGTCTCGATTTGGTACCTTCAAGGGCAAGTGATTGGGGGGGAAGGTTCCGGAGACTCTGTACGCNTTTTTTTTTCCTTGTCTCGATTTGGTACCTTCAAGGGCAAGTGATTGGGGGGGAAGGTTCCGGAGACTCTGTACGCTCTCTTAAATGACGTCATGGTGGCCATCTTGTGGCATCTATATTCAACGTCCTTGGCCTTAGATGTGTAGGCTATTTTGTTTCCGCCCGCCAAATTGTTTCCGGCCGTCATTTTGTTTAATACTACCGGTGTATATTTTGTTTCCGCTGGACTGTCGTGTGTTTACATGAGTTGTCGCTAGGGACGCTGCACTCTTCTGGTATTCATTAATCATCAGACTTATACTGTTACCACTCGCGCTGCAACCTGCACACGCTTGTTTTTTCCTCGCTGACGTTCGATGAAATTAATTTTCAGTGCATTACACCCAATTGCCGTCCAACTGAATTTTCAAATAGCGTCCCCCTGTTTGAACTAATTTACCAATAATTACAACGCTCATGCCGAGAGCTGCGAGAGTCCCGAGAAAAGCGCGGTCGTGAATCCATTATCTTCAGCGCAAATGCGCGTAATTTTCATAACAACTACTGTCTCTTAATAGTCACTGCGAGGAGAGGAGTGGTGAGTCACGTGAACCTAAAAACTGAGCGCCCCGTCAGGCCACATCTCAAAACGGCCGTAATTAATATCTGGAAATATGGGTTGATGAAGGGAGCGCGGAAAGGGATGTGGAGAGTACACTGTCGGATGGATCGTACGCTCTCTGGCGGCTTCATATTTTGTGAACCAGGATCGATGAACATCTGGTAATTTTCGCGCTGCGTTGAGCCTCGA
>NQII01000117.1:512214-555114 GCA_002778355.1 Clitarchus hookeri
GGAAACGCGATGCTGCAGTGAACATTGACGCGGAAATAGCAGTGGGGAGATGACCGTCTAGTCATTAGACGCTTTTTTTTAAAACAAAGACATACATGACTTACTAGGAATTCAAACCCGAAACCACGTAAGCTACGAGTACGCCGAAGATTTAAATTAGGACAACGTTCTTCCGTGGCCAGTACAGTCTCCAGTTTTGTCGCTTGTAGAATATGTATGGAGCCAGTTGAGACAGCGGGTTCAGCCTTCGAGAGGTCTTCAGCGTTTAAAGCGGCAGTTGCAATAACAATTGGATGATAATCCACAGGATACCATTAGGAGATTCTGCTACAACATATCGGGACGTATCGCCGCATTTAATAACTTTAAGGGCGGTGAAACAATGTACTAAAAAAAAAATATCTACTGTAAAAATTTTGTCAGAATACACGGCTCAGTTGTTAAATTTTTTGATCAGTTATTTGTATAATCGTACGCATTGCATTTGGCAAGTCTCATTCCACTTCGGCTTTCCATTCTTTGTGCTGCAAATGTTACGGTAATGCGTATCATCATGAAAAATAATTACTCCCATGGCGATTAAAATTTGTTGATTTATAAATGTATTTTGAGAAGAATACATCTTAATATATGTGGTTTATAGACACAATTTGAAACGGAAAAATCTGAGTTCTAAACTAGTAAACAACAATAATTGAAAGTGTGAACAAAAATTGAGTCAATAAAAACAGAGAAAACACTACTATAGTTTGTAAACTTAATGTGTCACAAAAGTGGCACTAATTATTTACATTATTTATATCGGAATATATATCTGAAAATTGTTTCATCCCGAAACACAACAGGGAAAATATTTTTATATTCATTAACGTCATATGTAAAACAAACGAAAGCTTCTATATGCACTTTGAAACATTTTTTTCGGCATCTGGATATTACTTTGAAAAAATTGCAAGTTTAATTTAAATAATTATTTAATGTAACCAGTATAGCATTGTTACAAGTATCTTAGGCCGTATCTAGGTTAGTGGGGGTCCTTAATAAAATAAAACAACCGAATTAAAATTTCTAGTTGGTTTACTATGGTATAAAAACGATTCGTCTGAAAACACAGACATGTTTAATTCATTATATCTGTCACTTTATTTGAAGTACGTTTGCCACACACACGTCCACAAATGTGGCATGAAGTGAGGCCGAATTTCGAGTTTTAACTGCAATAAAAAGCGCCGCACTCTTAGAGCAGACGTTGAAAGATTGGTTGCTTCGGAATACTGTTTGCCCTTTCTCAGCACTGTACGTGACTGCGCTTTACCGAAACTGTATACGTACGACGGGGTGACTTCGGCACTTGGGGGGTGACTTTGGCCCTTGGGGGTGACTTTGGCACTTGGGGGTGACTTTGGCCCTTGGGGGTGACTTTGGCCCTTGGGGGGTGACTTTGGCCCTTGGGGGGCGACTTTAGCCCTTGGAGGTGACTTTAGCCCAAATTTTTTATAGGACTATTTACCGTTTTAACTACTAAAAACCAATGTGTTTTATTCTGTGTCGTGGTTTAATTACCATAGAGCAGCAAGAAAACAAAAATGTCAATTTTTAATCGTTACAAAAATAAATATAACTTTTCAGTATTAGGCTCAAATTGCCTCACGGTAGTTTTCTGAAAGGGTTAAATAACGTTTTCTCTTGTTAAAATGTCCAAAAACTCTGATTTGCAGCTGTCCTACAAGCTGAAATCACATTATCAACGACTGTTGAAAAAGCACAAGATGACGCCCTGAAATAAGGTATTTTACCACGAATAAAGGACATTTTGTGCATTATAATTTTGAGTTTCTGATTGGCCTCTGGCCAACCCGAGTGACGACGGCGAAATGCGATTCATTTTTTCACATATGCCTTGTAAAGGTTTCCTGCGAAGCTCAAAAGAATATTCCGACGCCCTCGACGCATTCCTATGAATACCAGTAACGCTGTACTTTGATGTAACCTTATGTAAAATAGTTGATAATAAAGCGTCAGAGTAGTGTAGTCGAAGTCATAGATAATAAATCGTCATCTCTAGTGCCTTAGCTGCTCGACATCTACAATCTCGTGATGAAGTCAAAAAGTCTAGAATACTTATAATCCGATATATATGGCTTTAATTAGAGAGCAAAAAATGTTATAATATCAGGAAAAGATGCTGTCAGTACTTAGCATGTGTCTGCAATTGAATCAACAATGGATTCCATGTTTTTTTTTAAGTAAAATGCTTTTCTTTGTTATTATCATTATGATTAAATACCTACAAAGGTATTCGACTCCATTAAAAATTTTCCCATGACCAATTGTACATGCCACTAATGCCAAATTGCGAAAATTGCAATAACTGGGCAAATCCGTGGCGTAGTTCGAATAAGCACGTGAAATAGGTTTTTAAAACTACGATACGTTGCCTTCTGTATGGTGGCTCGCCTTTTAGTCACAGTTGTATAAAATACACTAATGTTACGTAATTGCATTATACAAATATCATATATAGTAAGTTCCAACCCCTCCTAACCTGCTTAATTTATTTGAACGAGATCCAGGGTTATGTCTTTTCTTAACGTATCGCAACTAAATACGCAAGCAAATATGAGTGACGAGATTAAAAAAATATATATACAATACCAACTTCTGCTGGTGTTTCTTTTTGAAAGATCTGTATTTTCGTCACTGTCTAGCTTCATCTCGTGCACGTATCCAAAAGTCTTGAGTAGAAAAAAAGGAGATGGGTAGAAATTTTCTTCTTCTAAAGAACCTCTATTTTGATGCGCTCTTTGTCATTCCTGCAGCCAACGACTTGTTTTGCATAACAGTGCGTGTTAATTACGAGTGGTTTATCACTTATTTACATAAATAATCTTCCTTTCAGCGTAGTGGAAGGAAGTAAAACCCCTTTCGCACACGAAGCACAAGGGCGTAAATGCACCACAATATTTAATTTCCTTCTTACTTCCAACAATACACAGGCGCTGTCCTCAACTTTATTCATTGTTCCTCTCTACATACACTATGTCACATATTATAAAAAGCGTTACATTTTTACAAGTATATTTTATTTTAGATTAACACGAAACACTCCTGCATAACGATAGTATATTTTTTTATAATGTGTCATCAAGTCTTTATTCGCGCGATGAAATATCTAACCACCAGGTTTCAAGGCTGTGTTTGGTGTTGCAAATTGCTCCTTTCCACGTTCAAGAGTCTTGAAAATCAGTTTCTCGCCTTGTAATGAGATAATCTGATAGGATAAATAAGGGAACATATTTTATTACACTTGGTTAATTTATTATTTACTTATTCTTCTAAAGAACTTCTAAACGTTTCTGCTGCTAAGAGCTGGAATGGCCTGGACCAGAATATATGCAATTAGGGTTCTAACCCTCCGTCCACAAAGAAGTTGGTGCAATGATTACCGTCACGCCACCGTGATCCGTTAAATGGAACGTTTTGAACGTATGGTTGAATGAATTGTTGTGTGCGACTGATTTTAGTTTCCGATTCACAATTCTTTCATTTTTTGTCATTAATAGTTGATTGATTGAAACTCTTATGTATGTACAAGTCTAGACGCTTTACCAGTTTAAAGTGTATGTGTACTGCTTATTATAATTGTCGGGGTTTGCCTCTATTAGGCAATTGAATTATTGGCCTAAGCATTTGCTATTTTGTTGTTGTAACTGACTAATGTTATATTTTATTATGTAATTTACAGGCACATATTGTTACGTGTGTATGTACACATGTGATCTTGTACATTTTTGTTCTTATGTAAAGTATATTCTTGCATGTATAAGTGAATGTTTTGGCCTAATGCCTACCAGTTCATAAGCATGTTACTAAATTATTGTCAAGATGGTTCGGATGAATGCGGCATTTTCGACGAATTTCAGTGATATCATATTTTACGTGGAGTAGTTCAGATATTATTAACGTCATAAAAATACGAAAAATTCAGAAGCTCATAATTACAATAGCACTGAATTTATCATTGTTCCCTACAATAAATGCTTAATTTATACATGCATTTTGAATTGCTAAACGAAAAATTCAGAAATGTTCTGCTATAACGTGAAATGGTTTCTGCTGCCAAAACAATAACCTGCAAAAAATTACAATATATTCTCCTTTCGTTTTACTAGAAATGTGCACCTGCGGTGCCCGGGAAATTGATGAGGAATGCTGGGCGCACGGTAATGAAACGAACCCGTGTTCGCTGTTCGCCTGGAATGGGGATGTGAAACAACATGCGAAATGCACACCAATATAGCCAGCCGGGATCAGCCCCACAACCTTTTAAATGTGAACAATTCATGCCAGTCACAGCAGATTAAACACGATTGAATGTAAACCCCTTAGTCGGGAGAGCAGTTATCGTACAAAATGAGAATATCAAGTTGTTGCTAATTTGTTAAAAATATTTATGTATAGTAATTGCTTATAAATATTATTACGTTAAAAGTTGGCATATCGTATTTTAGTTAAGTAATCATGTTCCTACTCCAGTGCGTTTGTTATATTTTAATTTATGAACAGTCAAATTAATTGTTCTAACAGAATACATACAACGGCACAACCGACTTAACCACAAGTCTACCACATTTCAACCGAGTATGTTCTGATAGCGTAGAAAATTAAAAAAAAAAAAAACTATGTTGATTCCAGAAGCTTGTATTAATGCGTTTTTGAGGTGACTTTCACACTAGAATTTATTATAATGCCGCACAGCTGGGCACCATGTTGTATAGTTCCGACTTTACTGTTACAAGCGTATATTTAATAATATAGCAGCCTCAAGGTTAGGNATGCATCAAAACTTTTCTCACTTTTTTCTTCTTGTTGCCTAATGTCCTTTAACAGCTCCTGTTTAAACTCCTGTTGCCCCTGTTTAATATCCTGTTTAATCTCCTGTAATTTCTGGTCATACTTCTGTTGTCCTTTCTGCAACGACAACAGGATATTAAACATTTCTGTTTGTATATCAGTTCCTAATTGCGCCATTTTTATTTTATTTACGACGACGTTGAAAACAATAACAAAACCAAAAAAAACCCGTCGCGAAATTCACACGAAAACAAACAAAATTACCTCTTGGCGAACTGTACTTGATAAACACATAACCTGCAATACTCTTGAAATGGTGGCTTCATTGATGATTCGATGATTTCTTACCTTTTACTTGTTGATCAAGACCGTACCTGAAGCTTCGGAGTCGTGCTGCTAGGGACATGGAATGGACCTATCGCCGGTTTCGTGCTGTTGGAACTGGAATGGAACAGCCGTCGATACCGTGTTGTGCTGCTCGATGTTCAGTCTTCAAGTGTGGTTGATTCGTGCCCATACGTTGGTCGCCATATGTATTAATGCGTTTTGGAGGCGACTTTCGCACTATATTTATTTTATAATGCCGCACATCTGGGCACCATGTTGTATAGTTCCGACTTTACTGTTACAAGCGTATATTTAATAATATAGCAGCCTCAAGGTTAGGCGCCATATTGTAACTTAAGCGGCGAATGTGACAGCTGACAAATGAACGGTGCCGAACGAGTCCCAAGAAACACGAGACTCATAGAATTGAGCATTATTAATTAAGAATGAAGAAGTTCCAAATTAGTTTGTTATGTACTTTGTTTATTTAACTATTTATTTAACACTCAGCACCACAATTCACAGAAGAAGTCCAAATTGCAGAGTACGAACCTTACAGATAAATATGAGAGTACAAAAAACAGCGCCACAGTGGTTTCCGTTTATTAACGTCTCATGAATATTAGCCCGAATAAAGAATATCTGCTGCTACCTCCCACACCGGCTGAGAAATGAAGTAATACAGTCTAGTGGCCGATGTGGGGGTTCTAATCCTGCCCGAACGCGGCCTAGGCTAGCATTGCATGATACTTCTCGACTGCGCTGACCTGCCCTCACGGGCGACGTGAAGTAACTCCCTAGAAGACTCTCAACGAATAAGACCCTGTAAGGGCGACAGCTAGATGCCTATATCCTACTGCCTGTCACCCCCCTCTCCTGAGATAACGGCCTGGCCACGTACGCTCTCCCTCGTTATCTAACTGCTCCGTACGAACTACTCCTGCGATAAGCGCCCGGCATCCGGCATCTGCCAGCAGCGTCATCACAACTGCACGTGTCCCGCGCTCAACACAACGTTATCATAACTGACTGCTCCGTACGAACTACTCCTGCGCCGTCAACATTAACAAACTTCGCCGTCCACAAAAACTTGTTGACATTGCTTAAAACTGCGTTGGGGAACTATAACTGTTGACGTAATGAACATCCAGAAACTAACTAATCTACTTTATGCTGACGCTTTCAAAACTCCCAAGTTCGAAACGAAAACTGTAACCAGGACTCTTGATAAAAACTTAACACGCAGACGTCCGCCCCTTAACCTACAAATGCACACGTCTGTCTGATAAACACGGGAAACGAGCCACCACGGCTTTAAACTGAAACACGATAAAAATATTATGAAGCTGTCCCAAAGCTTCACAAACACGAAAGAATTTTACACTTGAGTCCCGAAAAATTCCGAATATTGCGTCATTACAAGCTGCTAAACATGTATTATAATTTCCCGTGAAAAAAGTTTGTGCCAAATTACATACGTAGATTTTTTAAGATTTCGTTAGGCAATTACTCTTTAACTGACTGTAACATTTTATTTTTTTTAAATGTAATTTGCTCATACCCAAAATAATATTCTGCAGCGTAAAATAATCTAAATGCAATACATGCTAAAACTTTCTTAACTGCAGATAATGGTATAAGTTCATAACATTGCAATTCATGCCTTCAGAGAAGTACGAATATTAGCCATCATTTTACATGAGAAAACTGTGGCTTCTAAGGTAATTTTTCTTTGCTGCTTATTACGCATGTGAAATTAATACATTTTTTACAAAACGCAGAATCATTGCTACCAAAACAAACAATTATTTGAAGGACAATCACTTAAAAGTTATTGCTATGTGTAATTCAACAATAATAGTGGATCGTAAGGTCTCTTATTTAAATGTATAATTCCTTGTCAACTCGTGTTTGGCTGTAAACTAAAATATCCAAAGGAAGCACCTATTACAATTCAATTTTTATTAATATGAAAGCATTTGTCATATTCCTCATCGTGCATGACGTAATACGAAACACACATACACATGTATATATAATGCATGCTGCGATATTGATTTCTGTATTAAAATGTGCCTTTTCAAAATTTATTGGTAAAAGTATAACTTATAAAAAACATGATGCTATATAATATGATTTTAATTACATTTTTTTCGTATTTGTTAAGTAATCCAGCTCGTATTTACAAAGAAATACGGAAAAGCTCCTTTCCCTCTAGATGTAATCATAATAAGGAGTCAAAATCGAACGTACCTTCTTGTGCATATTTGGAGAAGTATCAGGCCTCCATTAAACAAACAAGTAATTGTTCTCTGCACATGATTAGGTCTGGAATAAAATTGCACTAAATATTGATAAGTATATTTTATTTAAAGAAATAAGCTACAAGAAACCTCTTATACAACGTAGCACTCTACAAGTATTTCTCAGTTATGCTCATATAAATTATTATACAAAAAAATTCAGTAAAGAAATTAAATTTTTCCTATTTAAAATAAATTTTAAAAAAAACCAGCCAGACTCTACCAGTTAGTCTTCTTTTTGCTACTGGTGACTGAACATAAAGATAGAAGATGGTGATGACTCCTGATTATAGTTAAACCACTTGGGGTACCAGTTCAACGCTTACAAAGGCAGTAATGCAGCATATTAAGCACGAACGTTCACCCATTCAGCATTCTCGACATCTACGCAGGACGTTTCAGTGCGTAAAGTCACCTACAAAACTTGGAAGATCTTACATTTTCTCCATTAAGGAATCATTAGTTTGCTGAAAAGTACGGATTTTATGAAACAAAAGGCAGAGAGCTATTGCCTATCTTAAGTCGTCTGCTACAACAGCTTTCGTGGATGCAAAATTCCTGACACAGAGTGAATTTAATAATTAATTTTAATGCAGGGTTTTAACATAAATAATATTTGTTTATAAAAGCAAGATAGAAATTCTCAGATGGTGAAGGGGAAGAAAGAAAATGTATTTCAGTTTTTAACTCCATAGTTGGCAAATACGCCACTTTTGCACACCGTTATATGTACTAATACACTACGTAGTATGCCATTTTAGCTATAATTTACTATTTTTTCTTCTCATTTCCTTGGCAAATTTTTATACCAAATTTGTATTTGTGAACCTACCAATCCCGAATCTTATCTTTTTGGTGTTCTCACTAATGTAACAAAATGGCCATCGTCCACGAAATCTTCATTTTATTCCAGTATATGTTTAATCAACATAAAGAAAATGGTTTTAAAAGGAGAAATACAATTGAATTATTATACATTTATGTGTTAATGTGAAATTATGTTAACAATCAATAATACAAATTTTATTGTTAAGTTCGTTCCTTACGTAAATTATTGTAGACTTGCAACAGTTGTATTGAAACGTTATTTTATTGCCAAATTTTATTTTAGCAATTTTGGAAACTTTTTGTTGTAAGAAGAAAAAAATTAATCTTGTTATTGTTATCTGTTAAAGTAAAAAAAAAAATTATTTTGTCGAATTTTGTAAAATTTTATAAATTACTGCAAATTAGTGCACAAAGTCAAGTTCGTATGTTTTATACTATCGAACGCCGAGTAGCACTAGCATTCAACGCAGTCATGCACGTTTCAATCTTCGGTGAGTATTGAAATTCGCAGAATTCACGTTTTAGCTTTCTTAAAAAATCCAGCCATACTGTGAGATGTAGCTTTATTTCGCTCAACAAAATCACCGCCATGCATCGCATAATTTCTTCGTAAATCTGAGATAGGCGAGTGGATCATTTTATCTATATTTATTTACCTGTGTTGATGTATGTAGTGACTTAGTCTGTACCCTCTTTTAAGAGTATTGACTATATCGCTTTAGGTAGTCGGTGGCCATGGGACAACGGAACCTCCGTTCTGCACGATAAAGCGTACCGGCGTTTTTCGTTGCCGAGATGTTCTTCTTGCCACTACTGCCTTGGATGTTTCGCACCCAGCTCGCCTGAATTCCAGACATTTTTTTTTTTATGTATATTTAATTTACTTACGTAATTGCATGAAAATTTAATTCTTGCAAGGAAAGAAAAATGTAAACTTTAACAAACTGCTTAACGACTAAATTCTTCCCTTGTTTATACATGCGGGGTCTCCCAGTGCTTGAAATGTTCACTGGAGAGACAAAAAAAAACTGGTATAGGCGTGCGTATGCAAATAACAGAGGTATGGAACCAATCAGAGTAACGCGATGCGGTCGGCAGCGCCTATATAAGACAACAAGCGTCTGGCAAAGTTTCTAGCTCAGGTTACTGCTGCTACAATGGCAGGTTATCACGATTTAAGTGAGTTTGAATGTGATGTTATAGTCGGTGCACGAGAGATGGGACATAGCATCTCCGAGGTAGCGATAAAATTTGGATTTTCGCGTACGANCAGTCGGCGCACGAGAGATGGGACATAGGATCTCCGAGGTAGCGATACAATTTGGATTTTCGCGCACGACCATTTCACGAGTGTACCATGAATATCGGGAATCTGGTAAAACATCAAATCTTCGACATCGCTGCGGCCGGAAAAAGATCGTGAACTAACGGGACAAACGACGACTGACGAGAATCATTAAACGTGACAGACGTGCAACCCTTTATCAAATTGGCCCATATTTCAATGCTGGGGCGGCAACAAGTGCCAGCGTGCGGACTATTCAACGGACCATCATTGATATGGGCTTTCGGAGCCGAAGGCCCACTCGTGTACCTTTGTTGACTGCATGACACAAAACTTAACGCCTCACCTGGGCCCGTCAACGCCGCCATTGGACTGTTGATGATTGGAAACACGTTGCCTGATCTGACGAGTCTCGTTTCCAATTGTACCGGGCGGATGGACGTGTACGGGTATGGAGACATCCTCATGAATCCATGGACCCTACATGTCAACACGGGACTGTTGTAGCTGGTGGAGGCTCTGTCCTGGTATGGGGCGTGTGCAGTTGGCGTGAAATGGGACCCCTGATACTCTAGATAAGACTCTGATCGGTGAAAAATACGTAAGCATCCTGTCCGAGCACCTGCACCCATTCATTTCCATTGTGGAATTCCGACGGACGTGGACAATTCAAGCAGGACAATGCGACACCCCACACGTCGAGAGTTGCTACCGAGTGGCTCCAGGAACACTCTTCTGACTTTAGACACTTTCATTGGCCACCTAAATCACCAGACATGAACATTATTGAGCATATGTGGAATGTCTTGCAACGTGCTGTTCAGAAGAGATCTCCACTGCCTCGCGCTCCTATGGATTTGAGGACTGTCCTGCAGGATTCATAGTTTGAATTGCCTCCTGCATACCTTCAGACATTATTCGAGTCCATGCCACGTCGTCTTGCGGCATTTATGCATGCTCGTGGAGGTCCTACACGATATAAGGTAGGTGTACCAGTTTTTTGACTCTTTAGAATATTAAAATGAAACTACCAAGGCCTTACTAACTAAAAAAAAANAAGGTAGGTGTACCAGTTTTTTGACTCTTTAGAATATTAAAATGAAACTACCAAGGCCTTACTAACTAAAAAAAAATCATGTCACCAAGGGTATTCATTATTTATTATATAGTTTCTATGTTGTACACATTTATCATTATATANAGGTAGGTGTACCAGTTTTTTGACTCTTTAGAATATTAAAATGAAACTACCAAGGCCTTACTAACTAAAAAAAAAAATCATGTCACCAAGGGTATTCATTATTTATTATATAGTTTCTATGTTGTACACATTTATCATTATATANAAAAAAAAATCATGTCACCAAGGGTATTCATTATTTATTATATAGTTTCTATGTTGTACACATTTATCATTATATATGTTGAAAATTCTTCTGTATGAGCTTTAAAAAAACAGGACTCACCACAAAATTATTTTCTTTTAATGTAACATTGCTGATCATTAAAATTGTAACACAAAATATGACGTGAGATATCACAACCAGATTTATCGGACCGAATACCCATCATACACAGGTGACATAATTATACCTGCAGCTCAGTATGACGCTCAGAACATGGGTAAATCATAACTGTATGTCCCCACTACATGCGGCAATAACTGCTGCTACACGATGCGGCATTTAGAGGAAGAGACATTGGATGTCCGTCTGGGGAATATCCGCTCAAGCTGCTTCAATGCGTGCCCAAAGCTCATCCATTGTGGCCGCGAGTGTCATGTGGTACGCCAGTCGTCATCCGACCATGGACCACGCGTTTTCAATGGGCGAGGGGTCATGTGAACACATAGGCCAAGGAGCAGTGTGACATGGTTGTCACCCAGAAACCGTCTAACGATATGTGCCACATGCAGTGGTGTATTGTCCTGTTGGCAGAGTGTCCCAGGCTGGCCCTGGATATAAGGGACAACAACACCCTCCAACACCCCACGATGTAACGATCGCTGGTCAGCATACCAGCGACGCGGACTGGGCGTGAGTGGGTCTGAAATCCGATGGCATCATATACCATAACTCCAGGTGCTGGGTCGGCATGTCAGCGCATAATGCATAACTGGGTCAGGCGTGCGCTATGGTACCGCCAGACATGGATGCAACCATCGTAGTGCAGCAAGCGGAAGAGGAATTCGTCAGAGAATACCGAATTTCATTCGTCCCTCTAGACCTCACGTTCCACGCTCCATTCCAGCCGCAGACACCTGTGGTGAGCAGTCAGTGGCAGCCGCAGTAATGGACACTCGGACAAGATTCCCTGATTTTGCACAGTGACGAACCGTGCATGTGGACACGATTGATGTGCCACATTTATGACTTCAGCGAAGGTGTTTGATGTGGCTATACGGTCCATTACCGCCACGCGCACTAGATATTTGTCCTCGCGCTCGTTGGTGCAATGGGGCCGTTGGCTTCCTGCATATCGTTTGGCCCACCTCTCCTTGACTCACTGATCTCATATCCGCTTCACTGTGGTTGCATTTCTTCCAACGCGAGAACTAATTTCGCAGTACTATAATCCTGATGGGTCAAATGAGGAAACCTGTTCATATGGTTGTCGTGTTCTTCCACATAGCATGCTCCCTCAATCTGTGCACATAAATGGCAGAGAAATGGAAACACANCATATGGTTGTCGTGTTCTTCCACATAGCATGCTCCCTCAATCTGTGCACATAAATGGCAGAGAAATGGAAACACAATGCAACTGGGGTGCCTCTCAGCGTCTCCCCGACCACCACTTATATATATACCGCTTATTAGTGTCGCCATTGGCCCACTTATATTATCGACGACCCTTACGCCGGCCCCCATTGACATCCAGACAACAATTACTTCGTTATATGCTTTGTTGTAATCAGGCGGCATGGACGGCTGAAAACTGGCACTGCATCGTCTTTATTGATGAATATAGGTTTTATTTGGACCCGGACGACAACCTTACTCGGGTGTGGAGGAGCGGTGGACAGTGCATCTACTTTCAGCAATACACCATCCAAACCGGGTGTGTCATGGTGTGGGGAGTAATCGCTTGTTATTCTCGGTCTTCCTTGGTGGTACCAGGGCACACTGGTGGCACAGAGGTGAAGTTCAAAAAATTCTGCGGCCCCATTTGTTTTCTTTCATTTTTGTACAGAGTAATGCCCGCCCACATACAGCATGGATTTCCCAAGACACTGCACACTTTTGTGCTGTCAAAATTTCTGTTGGACATCCCGGTCTCCATACCTGTCTCCTACAGGCACGTATGAAGCTATATGAGGAGCTTCAATCGCCAACTGGTTTGCATCTTTCGGGAGCGGTAGATGCAACAGCTATGGAACAACCTTCCACAGGATAGCATATGTCTCTATGACTCAATGTCTCATGAACCCACGGCAGAAGTGCTGAAAAATAGTTATAAATGTGGTTATGAACTTTACAGTTTACCGAACGAAATATCATCTTGATTAATTTTGTAATCAGTTATTTGTATCGTTGTTCCAGTTGTCTCAAGTGAGTTTCTTTTGATTTTGACATCTCCTCTTGGCGTCGTAATTTCCCTGCAGTATCGCGTATTCTTGGAATGATTTTATTAACTTGCAAAATCTGTTCACTAGATTCTTGGCCTTTTTGATTACATAAATACCTACCATCGTAAACCAATTTTTGCATCAATCTCGCCCTTTCTCTCGCTCTCCGCAAATTTGCTCACGTGATTCTTGCCTGGATTGAGTTGCCTTGGGGAGAGCCTTTAGGTGACATATGACTTGGCATGCAAAACAGCCAGCGCGTGGATTGTTTCTCCAGAAATCTGGTTGTACGCGATGACATACTGACGAGAAAAACTAGACTATTTCCGCTTGAGAAACCTCCTAAACTAGCTAAAATTTTCAGAAATTCTGAAGGGCAGATAATCCTATGGAGAGTCTTCCATGGACCCTTTATAAAAAAAGTATCGCACATCCGAACCAATACGGTATTGAGTGCATGCAAGATCGATCTAGTGGAGTTCTTATGTTCTTATGTACGTATGTATGATATACCAGTTCGAGAGACTTGCGCCCGAGTTTATTTTTAAGTTTGCTTTGTTTCTGTACGATGAATGCGTGCAGGATTTTCGGAAACTATGTCCACGACATAAATTCAACAGACTACAAGTGTGTCAATATTTTCTATTTGATTGGATTTTTTTTTTTTTTTTTTTTTTTTAACCTTTTATGGAGCTAAAATAAAAGCCGCAGAAAAACTATTTGTTCATTGATGTTGTAAAGGCATAGACTTTTAATAGACTAATATTTCTTAAAGAACTTTTGGATTGAGAAGTATTGATTAAATAAGTCAATATAATTTAAGTAACCTTTAAAATTCGCGATAAAATTTACAGTGTATTCTAACCAATTAAAACCTCGTTTTGTAGTTATATATTTATTAAATGTAGCTCTGGGGGTAAACTATGAGGGTTTGCTTCCAAAAATTGTGGTTAAAGGTGAAATTCTTGTACGCAAACCCTTATCGTTGAACACCATAGAGACACATTTAAGAAATGTGTAACTACGAAACGACGTTTTAATTAGTTAGAAGGCACTGCACATTTTATCACGAACTTCCACCACAATTACATTGGCCTGTGCTAATTTTTTCGGGTTCCTTGATTAAATAAGATTTAAATCGTACTGAAGTAAGTAGTAAGATTATGGCGTGTCGGGCAAATGGATTGGACATCGGAAGGTCGGAGCCGTTCATGCTCTGTCATTCCGGTCTGTCGGTGGCCACATTGGATGCCAGTGACCTTGACCCGTGATAATTGACCTTGACCCTTTGTTCGTGACATTGAATGACCAAGATCTCAAAAAATTCCCAAAAAATTGCAGAAAAATTATAAAATCACAAAAAAAAATATAAATTTCTTTAAAATAATATTAAAGATGTACATGTAAGAGGTTTGGGTTCGATGACAGGTGGATCGACTAGGCTTCCGACATGGCCGGCCTTCACGAGGTCGACCAGTGTCCATCTCGTCAGCCATGTCAGATATCGGTGACCTTGAAGCCAAAAAATTCAGAAAAAATACCAAAAAAATACAGTCTTCCAAAATTTTCTAAAATATATATATATATACATAAAATTTTAATTTATAAAAAAATTATTTAAAATTATTATTAAAAAATTGCATTTACAGAGGTCCCACCACAACCGACCCTCACAAATTTTTTTATTTGTTATTTTATTGGTAAATTACTCGTAATCGCTTGACCCCTTCCATGCCATACCATATTTACTGTCCATTTATTTTTAGTTTCATCCACTAGAGCTCACTGGCAACATGTTTCAACCACCAGAGATATATTACTATCAACAAGAGTGCTATCGAACTTTACCAAATAATCATGTAAATCATCATATTTAATTTTTTTTTATGTATTCTTAAATGCAAGTATTTTTATTATAAATATATTTATATAAAGCGAAGGGAGGGGAGTTTATAGAATAAATAAAACTCAATATATTTTTTACACAAAATTTATTCAGCAAAGTATGGCATGAGTAAACACATATACAAGGGTGTATAAATTGCAATCTTCAATGTTCACCGCTTGATTTCCGCATTGGCGACCCAGGAATTGTAGTGGGTTTGGACTCTCTGCGACTTCACATGCAACTGTCCATTATGCCGTTTCAACACCTTCTCGACCAAATACACATCTGGAAACTTCGTGGGCAGGATCTCCTCGGCGTAGAAACCTCCATGGATGGGAACATTATTCATATCCTTGCGAAAGTAGGTCCTCAGAGTATAGTTGTGTATACGTCAAACACGAAAGAGTTCGGGGCTCCAATTCGTTATAAATCATTTCTCGAAGAGACCTTCCTATTTAGATATGAGCACCAGGTCTCCAACCTTGGCTTTAGACTGGCCTGGGTCCCTCTTTTTCACATCGGTGTACAATGTTCGAAGCAGGTATTAGTCTTCCACGTCTTCGGGCTTCATGTAGAAGCCACGAGTGGTATCGTCCGAGCCGTCAACACAGCACCGATCTAACGGAAGCAGTTGTCTGAAGCCCAAAGACATCATGTAAATATGGAACCTATCACTATGGGGAAAAAAACGGCTAAGGCCTCTACATATGGCCATACATACCCAGTACCGACGCAGCAGGAAGAGGCAATAATGAAATCTCTACTGATGTATTTCAGTACTTCTCAATCTAAAATTCCTATAAGGAAGATTAGTCTTACAAGTTGACATATAATTCTGATCGCATCGTTTTGGTGGGTGACACCGTAGACCGAGGGGATAGAGATATGTTGTTATGATTGGTGCTGTGCGTTAACTAAATGACAAACATGTCATGAGCATGTTCAGTTAGGGTTTTCAATATCTCTAATCATAAATTTGTAGAGGTTCCGGAACGAAATGTTGTCTTATTAGAGAAAATACCATAAGAGCATCATCACTAATTCTATTAAGTAATAACTCGTTAGCTAGTATGTTACAGTTACGCCAAAGAGGCAGGCTTCGAGAGTGGATATAAATACGTTAGCCAGTTTACTGCTTGAGTACATTAGTTAAGCATTAGGAGTTTCGTAATTTTCTATTATATTTGTGGGTTATGTGCATATGATTAAGGTTTTAGGTTCAAATGGCAGATGGAACACTTTCTTACTGATGCAGAAGCAAAATTACTTCGCTGCCCATAGTGAGATATTCTCGAGTTTGTTTTTGTCCCTAACAGAAAATATTCCTATCTTTCTCTGCCACCAAATTAGAGAAGTGGCTCTGGTGCGAATTGTGACGCAAGCAATCCGGGGGATTGCGGAAAGATCTTGCGCGGTTCGGCAGAATAAGCTAATCTGCATGCATAATCCTGCGGCCGAGCCCAGAATATAGATTCCAACCCTTCCTGTCACTAAATCTGCCTTCCCCATCACAGAAAAAAAAATTATATATATATAGCCGCTACCAGTCGATATAAAAGGCGGGAAACAGAACACAAAACCCACCCAGCCTCTTCTCTTTTAAAATAATGCGTCACCCTACTTTCCTTCGTAAATATAATTTTCAATCAAAGCGAAAGACTTTCCACTAGCTTATATTAAAATTACAGTAAATATTCAAATTGGGCTAAAATTTGGAGCCAAAATGCCTAATTTACTATTTTCTGTAACTGGAATTCTGTATGCAGTATTTCTGCAAATACTAATTCACATTGTAAGCATGCTACGAATCAGTCTTATTTTGTTTTGTGAGAGCTAACCGCCTAATATGTGGTTTCATTTATATCTCGCAAACTTCATCACTTCTTATTTTGTAATAAAAATTTGAAATTTCTTTGAATATGGTGTTGAATTTTTAGCTGCAACTTTTTAAAACGCTTCATTTTTGTCAACAGGATTTCAGTGCCAGTTTGACCACGGTCTATAATTTAAATCTTTTGCGCATTTGTTAGAATATTTATTCTACAGAGAAAATTACTAGGTTTCTATTTACCCAAATCTCTTAGGTGGTTAACACTATCGCCCATTTATTATTAGTAATATGATAACTAACACGTAAACAATTCACCAATTAAACTTCGTCTTAATACGGGAGAAATCGTTTTTTACAATTTTACAGAGAACTGCGATTCCTATAAAAACAGAATGTTCCACCTGATGTACTACATGAATGAAGCAAAGAATTTTATACAAAATAAAGTGGAAAATTGAGTATATGAACAAAAATCACTAAGTAAGTCCACTCAGCACTGTAACTACAGTATAAAAAAATATTTGAGTAATATAATTGTTTTCGAATTTACGCAGTCAAATGTCATTCTCAGCTCTGAACGAAAAATAAATTCTAAGAGTAGCGTATTTTGGACAGACAAGAAGCTTTGTACAGTAGACCGAAAATGTTGCCCGAGGGAGGGGAAGGAAATTTGCTGGCGACGCTATATGTAACAGTACGATACGTCAAAGATGCTGCGTATATGTAGGCGAAGGCAACTAACTCATCAATCTTCACTACACAGCAGGTGTAGTGTGATGTAAATTAGAGGCAGTTATAAGTAATTACTGAAACTGTCAAAGATATTGCTAATGTGGTTAAGAGAGAACGTTATTTAGAGCTCACGAGGAGGCATTTCGGAAGATGAAGCTGATACACTCCGTTTTGGGCTGCACAGCATCCGTATTTAGATACAGCAGTCGTGACTCACGGCATCTTTTGCAAAAGGCGATCGGCCATGACGACGCAAAATTTTCAACGACAGACCCCTTAGACTCACAACTACGATTACATAACAATTTTTGCAACAGTTGGCAAAGATGAAACTGGACTGTGAATTATAGTTTCCTGCTAGCATGCTCACAAGGTCTAAGACACCAGTGTTGGGGGTTGTCCGTCCACTACCCCCCCCCCCTCCAAATGTGACCTTTATTAATTATGAGGAGGAAGGCGATGATATGCTTGATCCACCCCTACCAATAAAACGATCAATACATGAGGAGATAAGTGGTGACGAACTTCAAAACTGAAGTGTGCAGTGGTTACGTCGTGATGGCTAGTGAAAAAGTACCAACATATCTTGGAAATGTGACACTTATAGACCGTAAATATGTCGAATATTAACAAGAAACGTGTAAAGTATTCAAAAAATTGCTTTCAACTTTTGATCAAATGTAGTAATGTTTCTTAAACTGCAGGTTCTCAAGTAATTTCGCCTGCTATGCTGGAAAGGGTTATGCGTTACCACTCTACCAGCTTAAAGACGTATATGNAGGTTCTCAAGTAATTTCGCCTGCTATGCTGGAAAGGGTTATGCGTTACCACTCTACCAGCTTAAAGACGTATATTATTTTCGAAGTCAAATGAGGCAAGTAATTTATTTCCAGCGTTCAGGTAAAGTTATTTTTTTTAATTTTCATCTGCTGGAGAGTAATGAATTCTATACGTCGCATTTTCTACGTGACTTCCCGTATGGGGAACAGGTCTGTTCATCCGTTAAAGGTATGCAAATATGGCTTCCGTGGAGCTCTAAATATTTATCGGGTATTATATTGTATAGTATAACACAAAGCTCTGGGATATCGTCAACGACTATTAATAGAATAAAAATATTTATGCCAGGTTCCAACGCGAGACTATATAAATTAAAAATAAATAAAAGAAGTGTTAACACTGCATTCAGTTCCAAATAAACTTATATTTTAATCCTTTAAACACCAATGTATGTGAGCAAAACTATCAGCGTATAGGGTATTCACGGTAAAGTGAGCACTTTTGAAAGCACTTTCATTTGGAATAATAGCCAATAAATATATTTTGTTTTACCCTTAGACGTTAACTTACTGGTATGGAGGCATATACACACTGTGTTTATTACTTACATGGCAATATTTATTTAGAAATGTGTTTAAAGGATAAAAATGGTCGAAAGAAAAAAGTAACTAGGTCCTCAAAACTGCTGACTTTACCGTGAACAGCCTATAGATATGTACATATAGCGAATTTGCTAAATACAGAAAATAACGATTTATGTTCGATGGGAATGTTTTAAATAGTTTTTACTTTCTAGTGTAATTCAAATATTATTTGCATATTAATTAATTATTTAAATTGAAATCAGACAGCAGANTAGTTTTTACTTTCTAGTGTAATTCAAATATTATTTGCATATTAATTAATTATTTAAATTGAAATCAGACAGCAGATTTCAGTTGACTTAGTTTTATGTTATAACTCATGTTTGGCATTGTAAAATAAATTAAATCATCAGCCAAAATATTTAATGTAGGTAATTGCTAGTGTACTGTCGAGATCATCGAGGGATGAAATACGGAAACTCGCGAAATTGGTTATTTTCATCCGGCATGGTTTCCGTCTTTACCCTCAGCCGGGAAAACGGCCAGAAGTTAAAGTCCCATCNCCTAATGGAAATAGAAGGCTCTCCCAAGGCACAATAATTAGGTCACGTAGCAGGAGTAGAACTGGGAGACAGACAGATGAAATAAGAGCGCAACTTAATTCAAAATGCTCACAATTAGTTATCATTAATTTTTAGGCTATTAAGTAAATTCGAAATTTACTTAAGAATGTTATAGATGGCAGAAAAATATTTATCTGTAGTTAACTCTATTCAACATTCATATTGTTTATTACGTCATTTCAAGCAATTAAAAAAAAAAAAATTCCATAGTTTTCACATTATGTGTCAAAGTCAGTATATTGATGTTTTCTATATAAAAATAAAACTGACACACTTGCAGAAATAAAATTATTTATATAAAAAATAATTTAAGAGCTACCCAAGATATGTAAGAAATATCACGTTGATTTTTCCATTTAAAAAAATTTAATAATTGAAAATAAAAGAAGTTTTTACAATTTTAATTTTTGACTGTTCGGTATTTCTGAACCCCCTTCTTTGCCGTCTTTTTCCTTTAGACAATTTGTAAATTAATAAAATGTGAGTCATACAGTTGCTTTGTAAACATATAGCTTTGTTATAAATAAATAATAAAATTACGGATTCCTTAGGTTGATACCTGCCAAATGCTGAAGTTTGGAAGTAGGTATTGAATCTGCTCTGCGGCGTGAGGCGCCAGCACTTGATGCTAGCCCTCAGTGATAGGGCGTAGGAATACGTCGGCACTGTTGTCTCTAGGTCCAATTCACTAATAAATTACACTTTATTTGCGAATTCACATAATCGAGTTTTATTGTTGCTTGAACAGGTTAACTGGTACATGAACTCACGAGACAAACTCCCCTCCCCTTTTTCTATGTAGGCTACGTATGGTTTGACGTCGCGATTATCGTCGGGGGGGGGGAGCAGGATTCTTCACACCTGGTGTAGAACTACTTATCTAATACTGCGGCGCTGTCTTCCCTCGGCTGGCGACTTGGAACTGCTCCGGCGCTTGGTGGGGCGTCCCGACGCCTGCTCTCGGAACTCCTCCTCCCGGGTCCACTCAGCACTCTTCGTTTGACGAAGTCGGACTGACTTTTCTCGGATTCTTCCCGCCGCACGTCCCGCTTGACGGCCTCCGACTGAGGTCGACGTCGTGATGCATTCTCAATCCTTGACTGACTCCAACTGACTGCCTGACTGCTTGATCCTCGACTGACTGACCCGTTCCTCCCTCCTCCTCGTGGTTTTGTAGGCTCGATCACCATATTCAACTTGCACCATCTCTGCACGTGTCCGGGGTGCTTGTCGCGTCCCCCCTGAGTCGTAAAACACGTGGCCGCTGCTCCTGTGGTCCGCAGTCGGCCTGGCGTCACCCCTTGATTCTGGCCTGGAAGTTTATTGTTCCATTCTGCACGTACGGGAACTTTTGGGTGGCCTCTTTGGTTCGGAGCACTCATGCCTCCGGATATTGTGTCGTTATTCTCCCCGCACGCCCGCTAAAAGCTCTTATGGTTTATTGCGGTACAAGCCCGGGACAGACGCAGCTGGTGGTGGGATCTCGGTGTCCCTTGGGCAGCTGCAAAATGCAGCTGTGTCCGCGCCCTGGTGCCTTCCGTTGTCTCCGGATGTCGTCTGCACGTGCAGGAACAGTTGCACGTGCAGAAACCTTTGGTAGCGCGCCTTTGCAGCTGCGAGGCTCCTGGCGTCACTCTGCCGGCACGTCCACAAAACCCTTAATCCTTATTGCGGTCGTCCGTCTGCGAGCTTCGCCAGAGCGTGTGTTCTGACGAATAAAATATAGGGATGCAGAATGCGTCAAGGTAACTATGCAACGAGAAAGTGAAAAAGTAATGTGGTCATTTAGCCTTCCAATATTCTCCGACATTGGAAAGAGCATTTTNAACCGTTGCACGTGCAGGAACATTTGGTAGCACGCCTTTGCATCTGCGAGGCGCGGTTGCGCCTTCCTGGCGGTATCCTTTTGGCACGTCCACAAAACCCTTAATCCTTATTGCGGTCGTCCGTCTGCGAGCTTCGCCAGAGCGTGTGTTCTGACGAATAAAATATAGGGACGCAGAATGCGTCAAGGTAACTATGCAACGAGAAAGTGAAAAAGTAATGTGGTCATTTAGCCTTCCAATATTCTCCGACATTGGAAAGAGCATTTAACAACACGGCGTGGAGAATTCAGGCTAATCTCCTAGGCAAGTAGAAGCTACTCTGTTTTAAATTCCGTCACTTCAAATTATTTGAAAAATTTGTCTTGGCTATGTGCCCATTTCTGCAATATCCACACGAGTAAATAATTCAAATTTAACTTCAAGAATAAACGGAAATAAGATTTCACATGGATTGCTTTCCGCCCGCCCTTCACCGGTCACCTCAAAAACAAATTAATAAATTAGGCCCCACGACATCAGCTGATCATCTGTGCTCGCGTTAAAAAGGTTAATTACTTATTTTGCTAAAGTAATTTCAAGTGTATTTATTATTTAAAAAAAAAAAATTATCTACCACTCTGTCGTCCGGTATACGCGAATTCGTTCCCTTCGAACGAAGCATGGTAATTCGCACACCCGGAAAAGTAGCAAGAGTCATTGCCCCAAAGAATAAAGCAGCTGTAAAAAGTAATTTCTTAGTATAACCAGCAGGTGATAACTAAAAACATATTTTAATAAGTTCCTACTAAAATGAAGTATCCAATATAAAGAAGAAAGGCTACGTCGTCAAGAGAAGAATGAAAGACGTTAATGTATGGCATGTTTTAAAATGCGAGAATCTGTGAAGACGCATAACGAGGAATTTCGCTTTTACTGCCTGGAATTGGTGTGTGAACAACCTCATTTCACCCGGCAGTGCAGTCGATCGGTATAAAATCCGCGATCTCGCGATTTACGAATCGGGCATGCCAACGTCACGACAAAATAACGTTCGGTGGCTCAGAATAAAGTAAGTCACTTTTGACGTTAAGTTTCCCTGGCCTATCGGCAGGAAATAATCCTCGATATCCTGGATCGACTGCGAAAACCACATCTTTTATATCGTTAAATGAAATTCTGGCAGCATTCCAGTCTTTGCGGTTGACTGCGCCCAGTCGCCGTTATCGATTGTGCTGTAACATTCGCGTAGCTCAGGGCCAGTCCGCCCCTGCCGAAATTCGGTCGGAGAGATGTTCGGCCATTGGTTTAATTTTCTTGTATCTTCAACTGAGAGTTTTCTGTTAACTTTGCAACTGCATTAGAGCAACATGATTCGTAATTGTAAAACTTGCTTTGCGGGGAATTTTTTTAAAAACAAAACTGTGGCGGGAGGATTTAGTTACATATTTATATTAACATAATCAGCTCTCCCGAAACTTTCTTGCGACTTTTCCACTTTTATTGACACTACATTCGATAAAATTGATTGGCCGATTTTACAATACGCAATAATTAATTACCTGCATAACGTTTACATTTAAAACGAACAAAATTTCATTCATAAAGGTTTTGCATGTTTTCTTATCGGCCATATTTACGTCAATAATACTAAGGGGGGGTTTTTTTTTTTTAATTCTAAGTTTTTTTTCTGTTTACTTCTGCGAGTTACCATAGTTATAATTCGCAAAGCAACTTTCCCTTCTCTCCTCCCACGACAGGTGTATGTAGGACGTCATGTGGTCCATGATAGTCAGACGAACGTTTAATTTCAAAGAGCCGTCGGGAGGGGGGGGGGAATATCATAATGAAAATTTTGTGAATTGCTGCTGTTAACCTTAACTAGAGCACTTGTTGGCTTCTCGTTTCGATGGATTTCAAAAGCCGAGATACCACTTCTTTTTGTCGTGGGTCATATTATAACCAGTGACCTCGTGTACGACTCAAAATTCAGACAATATCAACTCGAATACGATGATGATGTCTGTAATCCTCCAAAACCTAACCTGTGACAGATTAATAATATCGTACCGGTAACTCTTTGCGTCATTTTAACCATAAGCTCGGGATTTTAGTTTCTGTAACGAATAACAACTCCGCAATTTTTTTTTAAATACAAGTTAAGTAGTATTTAATTTGAATTTATCTGCAGCGCCTAAGTTATATGACATTTTAATATAACTGTAACAGTAATTAGCATATAATTAAGAGTGGCACTGCGGATGTATTGTCAGCGGCCCAGCTTCCCATCACAACTATCCGTGCTCGACTCTCGAAGGAGTAACTCTAGGGGAAAAAAATGAAGGACGGGCTTGTAACCGCTCAGAGACGACGGCCACCTACGTGAGCCACCTCGGGGAACTCGCCGCTCGGAGCGAGCCATCCTCATCATAGGGTGCACCTCGTAATTCACATTAGTGTTACGTGTTCTACAGGATGATTCTAAAATCATGGGACAAACATTGAGGGGTGGTAGAGCTCACTAAAACAAACAATTATTGTATAGGAATACATGGGCGGAAGTGACGCGTTGAGGCACAAACACAAGAATAACACATGAAATGCAACACGTTGTTTGTTTACAACGTCGCCGCTAAATGCCTTTTTACAGCAATGTTTATAATAATTGCTCAAAATTGCTACCACCGACAGTAATGAAAGCTTGGTAGCGTCGGTGGAGTGATTGGTGAACAGATTCAAATACACCGGGTATTTCACGCACGCCACCATTTCCAGCCAATCACGCCATATGTAGAGGTCGCCAAGCATGCGTGAGTGTTGGTGGATGCATTTACAGAAACTGTTTTAACGTTTTCTGAACGGAATCACTCGTTAAGTATGCTGCTAATGAAAATTGTATGTTTCCGCTAATGTGTTATGTTTTTGTGTTTGTGCCTCAACGCGTCACTTCCGCCCATATATTCCTATATAATAATTGTTTTTTTTTAGTGAGCACTACCACCCCTCAATGTTTGTCCCATGATTTTAGAATCACCTGTATAACGTTTCGTAGGTTTCGTGTAAGACACAGCGTAGCTGGAACAAAACTAACGTTTGGGAGAACAACTCGATTGACGTCCAACAGTCAAGGCGTGAGTATCAAACACACGGCCAGGCCCCCAGAACAGCTTGCAAGTGGCACGATCCTCTTAATTTTTCTCGACCTCGAAACACCTAACCACTGATTGCATTTCTCATAATACACTGAGTTACGCCGTCGATTGAGTGCGAACCACAGGGGGTCCGTGTTATTCGCCACGTAAACTCGATGCCTCTGACGTGCACGAACAAATCTGCTGCAGTGACTTCGCGTGAGAAAAGCCGACTGTGTCGGCAAGTCCTGTCGGCCTATCTGTCGTTTGTTTATGTCGCCGTCTTTGCTGGTTGTTCCAAACGAAGATTTCCAACAGGAACGTATTTGGNGTTCCAAACGAAGATTTCCAACAGGAACGTATTTGGTCTGTAGAACGAAAACAGGACTGTTACCCGATACTGTCCATTCCAAATATTGTTACAAGACGCCTGAGGGGCGTATCCGAGTTCGTGAGATATGGAGGTCTTAATAAAAATAAAATAACTAAATTTAATTTTAATTTATTCACACAACTATTGTATACAGCATTAATCTATCTCCACCACTGCTCTTTTTATTTCGCAGTGAGAGCAATAAGCTCTAATTAAAGTTCTTCTCAATGCCTCTCTTTTGTTATAGTCAATTAACTCACACTCACCATTAACACATGTTCAGTCTGTCTGTTGCGATCATTTGAAATGTCTTTCACTCACGCATCCAGTCCAATAGTTCAGCCTGCCAGTCGCACTCTTCACTGCACCGATACTCGCAGTCGCAGACTTTCCTCCCACCGGTCACTTCCGACGTCACTTGTTGCTCTTCTATCTCGTCGTCTATCGCCAACCGTCACACAATCGCTCAGACTCCCGACTCTCACCAACTCTCGGCTTGGAGGCCCGTCACACTTAAATTATATCGCTGGCCTTGATCTGGAAGGTTAGCCGCACCCCGAATCACACCGAGAGAAACTCTGTCATTTAACCAGAACATTCTTCAGATAAACGCCGAAATTCAATNGTGAGAAAAGCCGACTGTGTCGGCAAGTCCTGTCGGCCTATCTGTCGTTTGTTTATGTCGCCGTCTTTGCTGGTTGTTCCAAACGAAGATTTCCAACAGGAACGTATTTGGTCTGTAGAACGAAAACAGGACTGTTACCCGATACTGTCCATTCCAAATATTGTTACAAGACGCCTGAGGGGCGTATCCGAGTTCGTGAGATATGGAGGTCTTAATAAAAATAAAATAACTAAATTTAATTTTAATTTATTCACACAACTATTGTATACAGCATTAATCTATCTCCACCACTGCTCTTTTTATTTCGCAGTGAGAGCAATAAGCTCTAATTAAAGTTCTTCTCAATGCCTCTCTTTTGTTATAGTCAATTAACTCACACTCACCATTAACACATGTTCAGTCTGTCTGTTGCGATCATTTGAAATGTCTTTCACTCACGCATCCAGTCCAATAGTTCAGCCTGCCAGTCGCACTCTTCACTGCACCGATACTCGCAGTCGCAGACTTTCCTCCCACCGGTCACTTCCGACGTCACTTGTTGCTCTTCTATCTCGTCGTCTATCGCCAACCGTCACACAATCGCTCAGACTCCCGACTCTCACCAACTCTCGGCTTGGAGGCCCGTCACACTTAAATTATATCGCTGGCCTTGATCTGGAAGGTTCGCCGCACCCCGAATCACACCGAGAGAAACTCTGTCATTTAACCAGAACATTCTTCAGATAAACGCCGAAATTCAATCAGCTGAAAGTCAAGAGCGCGCGAGCCGCAAAAGATTTATCGCGGTGGCCCGCTTTTCGTAACAAGATAAGCGCGTCTTGGATTACCGCACGCATGACCTTCCAACATTCCTCTCTTCTCGCCACCCGCTATCATTTCACTACTATGTCCCCCATACACACTATTCGCTCGCCCGCACGGGACAGGTCAAGGGAAGTGAGCGCGTAACAACATCGATATCAGCTACAAATTTGTTTGTCATATTTTGAAGAATAACTTTGGTGACCCAAACGGTTTTCTCATAATCTGCTCTTATGGCAGTAGTAATTCAGAACCATGTATTCTATTTAAATTCCGTACATTTCACTCTTCTATCTTTTCAGTGTCAAAGTAAAATAATTCGCTACAAGCTGCAAGGACGTCGATATTGCTAAAATTCGTATAGTCAAATTACGATAACACCACGAATAATATATCAAGTTACAGCGCATGGTAATAAAAATTGCTGTTCTATTAAGAGCAGAAATGTATAATTAATGTAAAAACAATACAGATTTTTCATTGCACAGTTCTTCCATCTGAAATATGCATATTGCATGAGTAATAAATTATAAAAAACAGGTGGTTTTCTTCTCCTCGCTTTATCGCGGATAATGGATCAACTTATAAATGAACATCTAATATAGAAAAACACGCATAATAATACAGAAATATTGCTTATTCAAAACTGAATCCCAAAACCTTGTGGTTCTAGGGCATCCTAGTGGCATGTGCTGCTTTGATAACTTGTTCGTGGTCGAGACTGAACGGCCGCTCGAAAATAATTTAATTTTCCTGGAGATTTCACGCAAGAAAAAGTGTGAGATAAAACCACGGTGGTAGGAATAACAGGAGATGTCATGCTATGACGTCATTGAAGCTACATTTTCGTCCATCACCATGGTGTGACACCCAAAACATTGGAAATGTTGAGGCTGGTATTTGTATTCATGCACGTAAAATGTGGAAGTTTTTAAACAAATAACAACTTATGATGCTAAACTTTAAGGCTAAATATCAACATGCTCTATAATACAATAGTTTCCCTTTTAATTTTGAAAGGTTTAGGTTTGCAATGTTTTGGGTGTCGCTAGATAGAGGACAGGCTTCATCATTTTATCACGCTCATCCACAGGCAAGACGACCCCTTGGATAAAACCACACACGTAATAAGGAAACGCAACAACATCAGCGACGCGCATAATCACGGAATCCGTAGTCATCTCGTCATTTAANCTTTCGATCTCCTCGAGTAGCAGCTGCCCTTAACGCGGTTAACCAATTAAAGGCTGTTCACGGCAAAGTGAGCACTCTTGAAAATCAACCTTTGAAAAATGTCACTGCCCCTATTTGCGTGTATTTTAACGGGAACATTGACATGCGTGTATGGGTCGCGGTGGAGTAGTGGCTAGACTACTCGCCTCCCGCCCTAGGCGAACCGGGCTCGATTACCGACGGGCCCGCTCCCGGATTTTCGCATTTGGGAACCGTGCCGGACGATGCCGCTGGTCGACGGGTTTTCTCGGGGACCTCCCGTTTCCCCCACCCATACATTCCGCCGCTGCTCCATACTCACCTCGCTTCACCCTCATCGACTCTCAAGGTCTCGATGTCAAGAGCCGCCCAAATCTCTCCACTCAACGTTGCTAGTTGTACTTTTACCGAGACTCCTTACCATTAAGTAAAATAAAAGTGATATTCCTGTTACGTTACGAGGCTAACCGGGAATTTTATGANACCGAGACTCCTTACCATTAAGTAAAATAAAAGTGATATTCCTGTTACGTTACGAGGCTAACCGGGAATTTTATGAAGGAAAAAAGAAAATGCGACGTTCAATATAAAAAATATTAGCAGAATTTCCCTGAAACGGATATGTATAACGACCAGAGAAAAACCATTCTCCGATGCAGTCGACCGGAATCTAAAAATTAACCTCCTGAAAGCAAGTCTAACGTGCTACAATGCGATCATTCATATTTATATTCGGTTAATAAGTTACTGTCATTCAACTATCCTTTTGTTAGTGCTACATGTTTTTCTTTTACCAAGTATTACCTCGTTTACGAATCTTCCAATTTTGCGCGATTATAACACATATTATTTAGGATTCCCTGGACAAGTCTTACACTCAAAAATTACATTGATCATAACCGTATACTGCATTCATTAAATAGATGATGCCTTTAAAATGTTAAACAAAATTTCTTTGTACGAAAAGAGAAGGGAAATGTTTTGTTTGGAGTACGTTGGTTAACTGTTTCGCTGCGAAAATGATTTTATCATTTTTACCCAAAAAGTAAAAAAAAATTTTTATATATAATTTATCATTATTATTTACTTATTTCTAGCACAGAAACTATTTACAAAGTATACACAGGTTAGATAATGACAGATTATTAGATGTGCAGCTTATCTTATAGTTTTTTTTGTGTTTAACTACTGAAAACAAGGCACAGATAGGACAGAATGGAGTATAATTTTCATGCAAATTATTATTACTATCTTATTTCAGAAACAGAAACAAAGTATTTGCACATTAGTGTTTGCAGATTATTCATTTGAATACTTGTATTTACAGGTTATTACATGTGCAGACTTTCATGAATATTTATTGGTATGGTACTCCTCAAAGCAAGGAACAGGACAGAGTTGAAGATAAATTAGCATGCAAGTTATTTCAAACACAGAAAGAATTTACAAAGTATTTACAGTTTATTACATGTACTGTTTCTCAATTCATCAGTTTGATTTCTTATAACCCTGATATGCAAGACTTGTTTTAATTAGTAGCTTATTGGTTCTTGTAGAATACGAGAAATCAACACAAGGAAGCGCTTGATGCATTTCTTTGGCTTCAGGAGTAAGAAGAATAAATGTGTACTAAATTTAAAAAAACCAGTGTGGTTGAGTGTATTAATACACAATATATGTCGTTAGTTAACTTAGATCACTAATGAAGTAAATAACCAATATCAACAATGTTCTTTCTTCAAGTGTACATATTTGTGAGAAACCTTCTGTCACTGCAGGTGTGATTGTTTTGCTGGTGCGTCTGTGTCTCTATGCGTGTTACGATTTACAGCTTATAAAAACATACAAACCCGTCAATTTTTTACACATCGGAGTTTAGGTACCGTTTAGCTATTGTTCGCACTCAAGCTACNTGTTTAACTACTGAAAACAAGGCACAGATAGGACAGAATGGAGTATAATTTTCATGCAAATTATTATTACTATCTCATTTCAGAAACAGAAACAAAGTATTTGCACATTAGTGTTTGCAGATTATTACATTTGAATACTTGTATTTACAGGTTATTACATGTGCAGACTTTCATAAATATTTATTGGTATGGTACTCCTCAAAGCAAGGAACAGGACAGAGTTGAAGATAAATTAGCATGCAAGTTATTTCAAACACAGAAAGAATTTACAAAGTATTTACAGTTTATTACATGTACTGTTTCTCAATTCATCAGTTTGATTTCTTATAACCCTGATATGCAAGACTTGTTTTAATTAGTAGCTTATTGGTTCTTGTAGAATAATAGAAATCAACACAAGGAAGCGCTTGATGCATTTCTTTGGCTTCAGGAGTAAGAAGAATAAATGTGTACTAAATTTAAAAAAACCAGTGTGATTGAGTGTATTAATACACAATATATGTCGTTAGTTAACTTGGATCACTAATGAATTAAATAACCAATATCAACAATTTTCTTTCTTCAAGTGTACATATTTGTGAGAAACCTTCTGTCACTGCAGGTGTGATTGTTTTGCTGTTGCGTCTGTGTCTCTATGCGTGTTACGATTTACAGCTTATAAAAAACATACAAACCCGTCAATTTTTTACACATCGGAGTTTAGGTACCGTTTAGCTATTGTTCGCACTCAAGCTACCGTCTGTTGGTGTAGAGATATTTCGTGCGGTATTGTTCCATGAAGTGGAGTAAAAACCACGCTGGAATTATGGCCACGCTACCAGGACAAACCTATACAAGCAATTAAGCCGGTGCTAAAGAGAGTCAACGTTTATGTGGTAAATAATGAATGGGTACCTTCGGTTGTTATTTGTGGCCTGCGGGGGACGCTAGCTTTAATCCGGGAATTATGGCCGGCAAGTAACATGCTTATTTACCAATAAGTTTAATTTCAGATTCAGCCAACTTAACACTCCACTTCGTAAAAATATCATAAAATCTGTAAACGTAATTCAAACCATGAATGCTTATTTTACGTTGTTTCGCCAAATAATTTATATATAATAACATATAAAAATATATGTTGGTTGAAAATCGCAACATATACAACCATCTATGAAATCCAGTATAATTTTATTATACACAGTTTTTAGTGGTCTTCCTTNATGATTTTTATGAGTAGCAGTTCCGGTCTTCCTTCTTCTGATGAGATAGGCGTGAATTTTTTTTTAAATTACGGACCTTACTCACCTTTTCTAAGAAGCATTATGCTAAAGTGATGTAAAACATTTCCATTCATCATTAATAGATAAAAATTAATTTTAAGGTTAACAGTTCCATTACTGTTTGTTATGTCGTGTTTAAAACGCATTGTTCCTCGTTCACTATAAATATCCAATAAAAAGTACGACTCTTCCTTGACAACGGAAACTGTAGCAGCTAATTTTGAGAATTTGCAACGGAAATGTAGGCCAACTTTATATTTTGTGTAGTTACTTTTCAAATTAAATCGAAACGTAAGTGTATTCGACATCAAAATTAGTGTTCTCTTAAAAAAATCGTAGACATAGGCCAAGATAGCATTTGTTCAAAACATTCCTATATCATCCAAAAAATCTCTGTTAACAAATTTATTTGTGGAAATTAAATACAGGAATATGGCGAAAACGATCTCGCGTACGGCAATAAGTAACGATATGCTCTGAGTTTCAATGTTTTTTTTTCGGATAAATATTTATACTACTATCAAATTATAAACGAAAATACCTTCAGTTACTGAAAATTACACTAGCTTTCCATAAAACTGTTATTAAAAAAGTATCACTGGTAATATTACCCATTGGAAAACAAAAATACTTTGGTTGCAAAACCAACCGTTCTTTTTATAGGGTAAAATATAATTATTGCAAAAATTCGCTATTATTTAAACTGTTCACAATTATTAGTTTTATTGTAATAAGGACGTTGCCGAGATGATTAAATGAGAGTCGATTGGCAGAGAGGTCCCAATATTTCATTCAGACTTTATGCCATTTAACTTTCGTACGGCTCCGTGAAATATTTACATAGAAAAAACATTTTATGTGAAAAACAGTAATCCTCAGGATTTGATTAAGTTGGAATTGTAAACGGTATGCTAAAAATAACTATGTTTTTCCTATTACAGCAACCTTGTACTTCCATGCTNATTAAGTTGGAATTGTAAACGGTATGCTAAAAATAACTATGTTTTTCCTATTACAGCAACCTTGTACTTCCATGCTTTTTAAAAGCTTTTGAAAAGCAAAAACGTTCGTAGCGAGTCAAACCAAAGAAAAATCTTCGCATTCGCTTTGTTGGCGATGCAGCGGTGCACTTTTCAGTAACTGGATACACATGTTTCGCTAGCAAATTATTCTTAATTATTTCTGTTATAGTAGTACATGAACGATCATTTGTTTACATTTTATGTTGACACTTATACTGGTATATGTTATGATTTTATTTCAATGTTTACAGCTGTCATACTAAAATTTTTTTCTGTTTTGCCGCACATTCTAACGTGGGGGGGGGNTACATAATTTCTTTAGCGAATTATATCTTCGGGCTGGTGTCCCAAGAGGGACGCCTTCAACCCCATCGCTGCAGATTCTCCAGAAGCGTAAGATTTGACTGTCAAGCCTGATCCCGAGGTCTGTGTATTTCAAATGTGTTGAAATTTTAAATTAATTGTTTAAAACTAGAAAAGCTAATTTTATTAATTAATTTTGGATAACGAACATTCCAGATACACTAAGGAGATAACGTTTGCTTTTATACTATGCTAATGTTAAGTTTATTTGAAAATAATTTCGTCTTAACGAAAGACTTTAAGAGTCAGTGAACCATTTTGAAGGATGAACTTTCCAATCAAGTGAAGTGTGTGTAGACAGACAGGCAACGCAATACGCAAACACACTCAAGGAAACACCAGACCGAGTCTTTTGACCATGTTTGTCTCACCAAAAAAGATTATTTTTAGCTCCGGAATACTCGCAACAGTAAATCTCCGTAGGCTACCAACAACATACAAGAGACACTAGGAAGACACAGATCAAAACTACCACTAGCTACTGATCGAAATAATACTCGCAGACACTTGAGTGGAAATAAATGTGATTTAATTGGAAAATAGACATTTTGGTTGAAACACCACGAATCAAATAAATATTCTGCGTAAATACTAAATATCTTTTAGCAGCTCTTTTCTTGTTTTTTTTTTTAAATTTACTTTGCTTTGTGTGGTTGTAACTATGAGTGTAGCCCTCTCGTGCGTATCTCATATTTGCAATTTCAGTTTCTTTAAAATGATTTAAAAATATCCAAATTAAAATTGATAAATAATTTACTCACACCAACTCAGCTGGGAGAACATGAGAACTCAGTCCAGGGACTACGTAGGCATATAGGTATATAAACTTTAAAAAAATTACTATCCAAGATGGTGTAATGTAAGCCAGGTTAATTTCTCGAAAAATCATTCATTATTTTGCCGGCGTGGTCTCGGTGTACAAAATTCATCGTACTTAACTTCAAATATATCTTGATTACAGTAAGCAACTCTTGAAGTCTTCCGTAGCTGGGTCCGTTGGTTGTGGGTGGGCCTTAGTCTTCCCTCGCTAGGCTTTCGAGCCTTAGTTAAGTCACTGGAGTCTTTGCCGTACCACATGCAATCACGGCAGCTGTAACTTGGCTTTATTAATAATCCGCGTAGGTAGCGCGTGCAGACGAAACATTCTTCTTCAATTGCCTCGCGTCTTCGCCCTAACGGCAGTCTGCATCCCTGTATGGGACTCGGCCAATTAACCAGCCAAAATAAAATATCACTCAGGCCGACGACTCGCTAGGTCATCGCCTGCCTGGCGGAAATACCGAGATGGCTCAAAGCCTTAAAAACTGCATACTTAAACGACGCTTTTAAAAATCACGCCAATCACGAGCCGGCTGCATCGTGTTTTACACATACGTCTTGTGTTACCATGGCAACCAATCAACAAATTCATCTATGCAAAGCGGCCCACAAAACAATAACATTGTGAATGCAAACAAAAAGACTTATAAAAATAATTGTAAAAAAATACGTTTTCTACGATTAAAACACATTGGAAAAATAAACTGAGATAACTGTGACAGGAATAAGTAGCGGTTATTTGAGGCGTTACACAAGAAATTAAATTTCACTGAACCAATTAATATTCAAGTAATACTGTCCTTGAGTCTTACTGGCTTAGAGAGAGTGAGATTAATTTACATACTCCCTTAGAAATTTGATATATGAATCAGGTTTATCATTAAGATATTTAATTTTGATTTTGAACAATTTTCTGATAATTGAAAATGTTTACCCATGACTTATACTAATTTGACCAGCAATTTTAAAGACACGGTGGTAAAATACTTTTCAAATCAGTTAAATATCAGATTTAATGTGTGTATAATTTAAGAATTTTGATCTTATTAAAAAGGGTAAGAGTTGTTCTGCTTCTATGTAAGTTCTGTCATAGCATTTTTCGACAAAAGGAAACTAAAGGTAAAATCGATTTTACTTACCTTTTGAAGGATTTAGATTTGTGTTCATTTATTATGTCTGATAAAAGGGTATGATATTTGTCCCGCGCTATGTTAAATTGTATGTTGTGTGCTATGTGAGCGTCTTTTTGGTTGCTAAGCGACGGCACAGAGGAAGTTTGTTGATTTTCTTATATGCAATGGTCCTCGTTCACACGTCTTACTCTGTTCAGTCATGGTGTTGGTAGGTCAGTTAATGAATTGTTTATTATTTTTATTAATGGGTGGTGTTTACGTATAGGTATATTCATTAGTTATAGGTTATTTGTAATTGTCTTTTATTTGAGTCTGTAATATTAAATACTGTAGATACATCATCAATAAAATTATTATAATATTGATAGGTGATGTATATATCTTTATTAATATTAATTTGATTGTTGTGATTTTCATTAAGTTATTATTAAAAATAAAATTATTACTTTTTATAACAATTACTATAAATATTTATGTTATTATGGTTGTTAATATTCTCTTTATCGGCAAGGAAAATATTATGTTGGGTATTAATCATGTTATTTAAATCAATAATACTGTTATTCCTGCAATATATATTTAAAATAGGATATATGCAAATCGGAATGATTTATATATTTTTCCCGTTATTATTGAGATAATTGCTGTTTGTACAACCCTACACTAACTCTCACGATATATGTATATATAATATACATGAAAAATATTCACGACTCTTTCCTAATTAACTGTATAGCTTCACTGGCTTAACCATTTTTGTACAGCGGAAGTTTTAGATTGCACGACAGCGCACTAATTAAATATTTCATCCGCCACAAGATAGATGTAAGTCGTCTGTAAGCTGTAAGTGATGTTTCCTATCGCCCCTCAAAAACTTATTAAGTAGTGAAATTGCTTCTAAATAAGGCAAATAATGTAGTTAGTGGTTGTGTCTTTATTGGCGAATCACGGTAGAATGAACACTTTGAAATCAACCTTTAAAACATTCCTTGTCTGTAAATTTGTATCTCGGTTTCATCAGACTCCGGTAGCTTTAATTACTGGCAGAGAATGTAGTTATTTTTTCCTTTTACGCATAATTGTGTGTTTTTAATTTACTATTACGTTGGGGGGGGGAAGGCAACGAGCAGATAAGCAGAGTGGTAGTGCTCAGTTAACTGCGAATCAACCACTCGCATTAACTTCATGCCCGACACTGGTCTTCTCGCTGTACAATTGAAGCCGTTGGGGGGGCCCTTCCGTGTGATGGTCGGCCTGGTGACCTCGTTCGCTTATCTCTGTTCCATCCCTTCCACCGTTCTCTCCGCCCCGGGTCTTCTAACTCACGCGATGGCCATTGACGTCGGCTTCTAATTGTAAGCGCTCTTCCTTGCACAGTTCGAGCATGTGTGCGCTGCAGTAATTTTGTAACGTCCACCTATGTACCTCCTCGCTGCCACCGAAGGCATAAAATACTACTGGCATAAAATTAATTATTAAACTTGTACAATCTTTTCATTACTTAAGAGACACAGTTCACATTACCAATGCTCATGCTTCAGTAGGACAAAAGTTAAGAATTCCTATAAAAATGTCACTAAACGATTTGAAAACTTTAAAACTCATTTAGGAGAACAGCTGAATATTCCACGGCGCAATGCTAGCAGCTCGCCACAAGAGTATTAAAGATGTTGCCTTCTCTCATGAAGCGAAGGGATCTCGCCCCGAGATACGCTGCTCTTCAAGGCTGTTCACGATACAATGAGCCCTTTTTAAATCAACCTTAGAAAAAAGTCACCTCTTCCACCTGCGTATATTTTAACGGGCGCACTGAGTGACAAGCACCCAGCAAAGTTGGTAACAATGGAGGGAAAGTAGTTCGATATAGTAACCATCTGCGATAACTTAAATTATTTCTTTCGCTTTCTGTTTCTTTTTTTTAATGCAACAAAGAGTAAAAATGTGTAGATTTGTAAAATATTTACTTTTCAAATAATTTTACAGTTTAATTTTACCGACGCATGGATAAAGTGATGGAACCCATGGCAATGCTAATTTTGCATAAGGCGGAAGTATACACGACAGGCATACAAGTAGATCATAAGTAGGGCTTTCAAAAGTGCACAGTTTACCGTGAACAGCCTATAGTGTTTGGTGTTTGTAAAATCCTGTAATTACGTGAGGTCATAGAGCGGAAGTGGGATAGAGTGCTCAAACGAAATGCGCAGTAGCCACTCCCCCATGTCCCAACACAGGACTACTTTTCAGCCAGCAGCACTGTCACAAACACAACGTGGATAGAATTAGAGGTTAGAACATTTTTTTTTATAAGTAGGTGATGTGAGATGTTTGTACACTTTATTCTAATGCAATAGCTGTTTATGGTAAAAATGAGCACTTTTGAAATCATCCTTTGGAAAATGTAACTGTCTCTACCTGCGTGTATTTTAACAGGCTTACTAAGTTGGTAAGGACGGAAAGAAAGTAGTTCCAAGTATTAACGTTGAATTAAAAGTGTTCTGACAACATTTGTCAACACCACAATTTGTTTTTATTTCTGTTTTAATAAATATAAGAGTAAGAATAAGAAAATTTGTAAAGAATTTTTTTTTCTAATACTTATACACAATATGCTTACAAGCAGATCTAAAGCAGAGCTTGCAAAAATTCTCAGTTTACCGCGAAAAACAAATTTTAAGGCAACAAGAATATTTTACATTCGCTCAAAGCATTTCATTGCTATAAAAAGACGGATATGTTGAAAATTAACATGTAAACAAACAAGATCATCACTAATGATCATGCGACTTTGACAGCGAAATTCGTGATAGACGAGTAAGTGTTGCGGACATACACAGAATATGAAAATCGGCCTATCTCATCTATAGTCTATGGTACAACCAAGGTTTCTCGATGGACATGACGGCTACGGGCTTCGAGCTCATGTGACGTGGTGACTCAGAATTGGACGTACGAGCCGGCATCAAGATTGATATATAGAATCATGCAAAGAACAATTTTGCGCAATTTGCCGATGTGGAAGAGCTTATGGTCGATTCCAGCTTTAGGGAATGCTTTTTATTCTTTCACTCACAAAACTCTGCTGAAGAATTTATTATTTCTACCCAATGCTTGTCTCTTTCGATCACTCTATGAGGGTCTCCAATCACAGACCCGCTTGCCTCCTTGCTAAGATGGCGTTAATCAAAACAATTTACATTGAGTATTTTTCTTCCAATTCATAATCGAGCATCGCCTGAAGACGAAACGGGATGCCAGTTCCCGAAACAACGCGATGTGCCAGTNTCTGAAGACGAAACGGGATGCCAGTTCCCGAAACAACGCGATGTGCCAGTAGTAGGGAAATGCCGATTCGAGCCCAGGAAAAAGTCACTTAAATCGGAAGGTACCCCCCTGGGGCTGTAAATGNGCCTCCTTGCTAAGATGGCGTTAATCAAAACAATTTACATTGAGTATTTTTCTTCCAATTCATAATCGAGCATCGCCTGAAGACGAAACGGGATGCCAGTTCCCGAAATAACGCGATGTGCCTTTCGCGAATTGCATAGCTCCTGATTTGCTTTTGTGACATTTGTCGTTTTTGTGTTTGTTTCTCTTTTGTGCGTGTCGTGTTTGTTTTCAACTGGATCATTTGTCTTACTTCTTTCACTTGTTGGTTCTTGATTTTTTTTTTTGTTTGTTGGCGTTCTTTCTGTTCGGTTCTTATATATTTTATCTGATAATCTGGCAACTGGGTTATNTTTTTTTTTTTGTTTGTTGGCGTTCTTTCTGTTCGGTTCTTATATATTTTATCTGATAATCTGGCAACTGGGTTATTGGTATCCAGATAGATGTTCTGTTTCCTGTCGGTTATTGAATGTAATTTTTATAATTATTGCTGTTATTATTTCATTTCTATGATTACTTTTGCCAGAAATTCGTTTCCATTTTCTTGTAAATATTGGAATTTAATTTTTGCGTGTTTATTTCGCATGGTTATTTATCGATAAAAATGTGTCCCCAAATTTTGCGTACACATTTAATTTTTACAATTGCGTTTATTATTTATTCTCTTAGATGTTTCAGCCCCGGAAATGGTGAAATTCCAACTGATTTTCCAAATTTAATTCTACCACACGATTGGCATGAAATGTAAAAATAAACGTTTCCATCAACTTAATGATTAGCATCACATGTCAATCAAATGACATACTGAAATTGTTAAAAACATAAATATATAACTATTATGTGTGTTTACTGTTCCTTTAAATGCATAAAACACTTAAAACGGATTTCTTTTGACATCATCTTGTAAACTGAACTTATAATAAGATGTTAAATCTTAGAACTGCCAACATTACTGGATGTATCCCAGACCGTGTTCAATTTGAAATGTGTTCCTGTACTACCAAGGATATTTTTAAAAAAGTATTTTTAGATCTATTTGGTCACTCTAGCCATTGAATGCAAGAACCAGTGATACTTCGTTCTAGTGTGAAGCGGTGCTCTCTGGTAAACGAGACAACGGGTGGTAAAAATAAAAGAAAGCAGCTGCTCAAAACTCATGAAATTGAAACATCTGCTCGGCTTCGTATGAATAAAAAATAGCTTTCCTCAACCTCCTTGCATGCAACTGCTTGATGGCCTTTATCACTGAGCCGCTAATAAAGACTTTGTATATAAATAAACTAAGCTCCTGCTTATATTACCAGCAAGTGCTTAAATTTCCACAAGGTTGTTGATTTGGCGTCCCAGCTACTCAAGTGCTGTTGATGAAGGCAACGGTCGAGCCGGAATGGAGAAGAAAAATGCACAAGACGCAGGAACTATGGAAAACTGTAAAGGTTTTAAAAAAAAATTGTAGATCCTCATGGAAATGTATGCATTTGCTCGTAATGTGAGCAGTATCTTAGCTTTATTTATACCAAATATTGATCTAGGTCATCAAGCAGTTGCTCGCGAAGTAGTAGAGGAAAGCTGTTTTCATTCGTACTGTTAAATGTTGCTGGTCTGCATCGCTTCCCTTGCCCCGTCCCGCTCAATCGAGCGAAACAATGTGTCAAGGTCAAAGTCATAACTTGAGAAGTGCGCGGCGATTTACAAAGGCGAGCCGCCGCGAGTGCCAGACAAGCCTATCGGGACTCGTGCGCTCCCGTTCTTCAGCAGGTTGAATTTCTGGGGTTGTCTTTGAAAGAATGTTCTGGTGATTACGTTGGCCTCTCACATAGAGACTCGGGGTGTGGGGAACCTTCTATATTGGGCCAGCGAGACTACTTAAGCCGTGACGGATCTCCGAGCCGACAGCTTAGAGTTTGGAGGATCGTGCGATCTTAAGCGACAAGTCTGCGAATACAGAGAAACGACGAGCCAGCAGAGCGTCGAGTGGCGACGACGGTGACCAGCGAGAGAGAAGTCTGCGTACTGCGAGCATCGGTACAGAGAAGTGAGAGAGTATGGGAATACTGAACTGGATGCGTGAGTGACAGACATTTGGAATGATAACAAGAGACACGTTGAATACGTGCACATAATGAGCATGAATTAAGTTACTGTACCCAATGTACAGACATTGATGAGGACTTTCATCAGAATCGAGATAGACATTAAATATTTCGCTCACTGAGAACAACGAAAGTAATAGTGGAGAAAGGTAGTGTATTGTTGTAGATAATAGCTGTGTGAATAAATAGAAACCAAATTTCGTTATTTTATTTGTATTAAGACCTCCATCTCTCACGCACTCGGATACGCCCATCTGGCGTCTTTTGTAATAGGTAATACGGAACCGAGCAGATGCTTCAGATTCACGAGTTTCGAGCAGCTGATTACTTTTATTTATACCACCCATTATCCCAATCGAGACAGTTTTCCTCAGTAGAGTATAAATGCTCGTTGCCAGTCAAGAGTATTTACGCCGTAGCAATCTACTTGTATTTTTACAAGAGCATTTTAAGTCGTGTTTAGTTCATCAGCGAATAGCTATATTTTTTGCTATATATTTTGTTTACGCGCCTTAATAACTGTTTGGCACTGCAGTGATAGTTAACAATCTAGATAGAAATTTTCGATCCTGCATTTAACGTAAATGCCGAGGTGCACGTAGTAATGTTGGTTTACACTTAGTTGTGAGGTACTAATAATGGCGTGTGGGGAGTCCACCCAGGGCAAGCAACACCCTCCGAGTGACGGTCATCCCCGGGCATGACAGAAATGAGACCCTAGAATGGAGCGGCGCTGGAATGCAAGGGCGGGGGAAGCCGGAGTACCCCGAGAAAACCCGCCGGCATCATCCTGCACGATTCCCACATGCGAAAATCCGGGAGTGAACCCGCCGGGGATCGAACCCGGATCGCCGTGGTGGGAGGCAAGCGCCCTGGCCACTACGCCAGTGTGTTTCCTTGTTGGTAAATCTTTTCAACACTGCGCGGTTGTTATAGCATACCTTTCGGAGGGATTAAGTGACTCTGTGCTCGCAAATGTTGTAATCTAAATAGAGGTTGGGCTCAAAAGCTCAGCGGTCCTGCCTTCTTGCCACATCAGCCTTAACGAGCACTGCCGCCGAGGACCTTCACGTGCTTCGCACATTCCGAGAAGTATGAAGTTTTATCAACTTCGTCGTGGTAATCAACTATTTTTAAATTAACATCTGAGGAAAAAATATTTTCCTCTTCAGATATCATACACTTTGCATTACGAAAGACGAAAATAATTATTAAAGTAGTTCTATGTTTGAACGTCTTATAAAATGTGAATGTTTCGAAAGCACAAATACTGTGGTGTAATAATGTACGGTATTTTCACACTTTCTGAATAAAAATCTTTGAAAAATCTTCCCTTGCTTGATAGACCAATGCTTCGTTGTTTCAAAAACAAAAATAATATCTCACAAGCCTTTTATTCTTCCGTTATCTTTTAAACTACATTCTTTTTTGGTCGAATAAAAAAATTCACTTACATTTTGTTTTGCAAATATATGGCATGTTCTTCGTAGTTAAAATTAAATAAAAACCGTGCAAAGAGTTATGTTAATAATTACTGGTAAGAAATAGTTCTTATGTAAAATGTTCCCTTTGATTTTTTTTATGTATTTTTATAATGTAACGTTTTCTTAATATTTTCTAAAATGCATTATTTAAAAAACATTTGACTATTATGCCTACAATTATTTATTTTTTACTGTCTTCCTACCCACAGATGCAGTGCGTTGGTTTGCACTTGGCGTTTTCTTCCATACTTGTTTAGTTGTGTTGACGTGCGATGGAAGGATAAGTAGTGAGTGAGTGACCAGAAGGTAGCTATTCAGCAAAGCTTCAATAAAGTTGTAAGTAACCACGAATAGACTTGTCGCCATGTCCGTGACAATGATAATTTACACATAGGATACAGAGGGAAGATGCACAAGTAATAAAGTACTACGCATGTCTCTCGAAGTTTCTCATGTAAAAGAGCAGTAACACTCCGGCAGGTCACCTCCAGTAAGACAAAACGCGCTTGGTAGGGCTGGTGAACGTGAATATATAGCGAAAGAATTACGCTAGGCGCTGATAAAACTGAAGCGCGAATACACCTTATCATAGTTGAACCGTGAAAAAACCAACGGAAATTTTCCGCTACAAACTTTGTATCAGGGGAGACAGTTAAATCAGTTTATTTTCAGAAGTGGTAATAAAAATACACGGTGTTGCAGGAAACGTTGCTTGTATTAATTACCGAAACACGAAAACGTATGTGGCATTATGCAGAAAAGTTCGCAACGCAACGCTTGCTTCACTAAACTCTAGAAGTGGATAAAATTACATTTTTCTACCGCAATCCAGAAAAAAACATAATAGAGAGAGGAAAGGGGAACGAGGGTCTTTCCCTCTCCCGCCCTTGCAAGTTTATTTGCGTACTGTCCATACCGCTTGTAAATCATGTTTAAGACTCATGCTCCTAGAGGTATCACGAGCATTTAAGAAGACTGTGCTCGAAACAGTCCTACCGACTATTACGTGTTTGCGGCCGTGTTTTTTTTTTTATATTTTACCGTAGCGCTCTTAGCGCTCAGTCTTCGCGCGCTACGACCGCCCTATCGGTGAGGGAAAGGGATCGCGCCCTTTCCACGCAGTTGTCTCAGCTTAGCACTTGAGTTGACCGGATGCAAAGCCCCACCCCTGATTCACAAGTACAGTAGAGGGCGCACCCACCCTTCCACAAGTGCTGAGAACCTCGTGCTCGGCACTATGCGTGTGATCTGGCGGGGGTTCTATCCGTACGCCTAGTGTCTACCCAGGACACAGACAGAGCGGGTTGCCGCTCACCGCCCGGCCTTTCTTCGAGAGTGGAGATCTCTCCAGACCTCCTCCAGCATGCCGAGTTAACCGCAGCCAGCACGAGTCCAACCCTATGATCGGACGTCAGAGAGAACCTCTTGTGGCGGGGCGAACCGATCAGACCTTGCTCCTGCTTATTTTCCACTGCACCTGTGGGGTTTCAGGAACTGACCGCTCGACCAATGGCGAGCGAGCAGAGGCTGCCGCGTCCACCCCAGAGCACAATGTGCTCCAGGAATGGCTGAGGACACTTTAAAGACTCGCCAGGCATAAGCCCTGCGCCCATTACAGGCCGATTTCTCGTCCAGTCGTCCCACATCTAACCGCCCATGTCATTAGAGGATGACAAGTATCCCAAAGCGTGCGGAGAGGGATAACCCCTTGTCCTATCCAGGCTTCTGTGAATGGAGTCCCGCCGAGCTCTGTAGAGAAAGAATATTATTTTCGTCAGCATCACTGTGTTAGTTTCTTTCAATATTTCAATACGGTCTTACATTCATGGACCCCGCATGTGCCAGTCGTCGCGACCTCACCCCCGTGATTAGAGTCAC
>NQII01000117.1:565936-576484 GCA_002778355.1 Clitarchus hookeri
AAACACCCTCCCAACGGGCATTTGTAACGGTGCTTGTCGCGTACTGGGAATGCTCGAATTCAGAGGATCGTCGTACTTTTTGTATCAAACCTTTGAAAATATCACCCATATGTATAACTTGTTTTGCTGTTTTCTAAATATGTTGCAAATCACAAGCGTTTTGTATTTCTTTTAATTAATATGATAGTATTTTATTTTTTATTTAATTGGGAAAATAAGGAAGCTACGTGAGTGAGTGAGTGAGTGAAGAGATTTGAGCGAAAATTCGGGAGCGACCCCGCCGGGAATCGAAACTGGTTCGCCTTGGTGGGAGGCGAGTAGTCTAACCACTACACCGCCACGGCCCCCGATAAGGAAGCTTGCGAAGATGGGTTAGTCATTCTCAGTCTCATTTATAGACCAAATATTCTTACTAATGTAACTGTCTGCCGTTCAGAGTTGCCACGACTTTGAAATTATTCTTATTCCCATAGATATTTTTTTTTAAACGCTCTGAAGTGAATTTGCATGAAACATAACTTTTTAACGTAGGTTCGAAAGTACCTGAGGACTAACGTCATAAAGTACGAAGAAAATAATCATCACCAAAATTACTACGTGGCATCAGGAGGATCCATTGCGTCGATTGTTGAATAGCAAAAAATAGAACGACGGCTGCATTGTATTTAAGTAGTGCGGTAAACTCCACCGCATCTAAAATTTGACAGGAAACGATATAATCAATCACTGAAACAAAACGGAGCCTCTAACCACGAAGGAACAATAACTAAAAGGGACTACACAATTATCCAGACGTCTTTCAGGGCAGTACAACAAAGATGAGTCAACGGAAAGCCAAAGTTGGATTATCCTTGACAGTGATATATCTAACATGTCATTAACGGCTGTTCACGGTAAAGTGAGCACTTTCGAAATCAACCTTTGAAAAATTTTACTGCCTCTACCTGCGTGTATTGGCCACGCTGACTGCCACGCGCCTAGTAAAGCTAGCAACGAAGAAGAGAAAGCAGTTCCATGTGTTAACGTTGAATTATGTGTTATGTAAAAATGTGTAAATACTAAAAAAAATGTTATGTGTATATGAGTATAATAGTAAAATAATTTGTAAAATATTGACTTTTCTAAACATTTTACAGTTGCACTTATCGGACGATGAGGCTCATGGCAATAGTACAATAACACAGGGGATTTGGGGCCAATGGCGTCTGGCGTCGGAGCTCGAAACTGTTCATGCTCTGTCATTTCGGTCCACCAGCGGCCATCTTAGCCGTAATCTTGGATATTGATGACCTTCACCTTGACTTTTGACCTTGACCCGGTGACCTTCGACCTTCAAAATCCAAAAAATCCCAAAAAAAATTATAAACTAATTATTAAAAATTTATTTTGAAATGTCTAAAAAAAGTATTAGAAATTATTTAAAATATATTTTTAAAAAGTTTTATTTGCAATATTTATAAAAAAATTATTTAAACCATTATTATTCAAACTGTATTTTAAAAAACTTACATATATGGAGGTCCCTCCAGCACTACGTCCAGCATACAAATGACCCCCACCACTTGCTAATAGCTGTTTAGTCGGCAGGCCTCCACCCCTACCAATGATTCCCATTGGCTAATTACTTACCCCCACCAATGATGCCCATTGGCTTATTAGTCACCCCAACCAACAATGATTACAATTGGTTAATTTCTCGTGTGTTTTCGGAAACCTTCGTTCCGGCCATTTAGTCGACAGGACTCCACCAATTACTCATCTTCGTTCGACCAATTTGTCACGTTCGCTCCACCCCCATCGATGATTTTCATTGACCAACCACGTCACATGACAATCTCTCTCATTGGGGGTAAGACTCTTGCTTGAATTATCAGTGCAAGATTGTGACAGTGGCGAGTGTGCAGTTAATTTGTGCCGTCCACAAACAAAATTTCCCACAAACATCGAAATAGTGAAAAAAAGAAATTGCGGAGGAACGACGTTCAAGCAAGTACGACACAGGAAATTGCGAATTTAATAATGAAATTAAAAATGATATACTTTTTAAAGTATGCATTGAATTATGTGATGGCGCTTGTCACAGTTTGGATGTTACAATGCCGCCAGACTCATGGCAGATGTGCTCGTGTGCGATTGTGCGTATGAAATTTGTTCTGCCTATAGAAAAACCCAGGTAATGAAAACCACCCATTCTCCTCGTAATTTTTATTTGAATAAACACACAAGTCGTACAGTGTAAAAAAAATATTGACGTACGTGATTAAAAGTCTTGATGGAAAACGTATGTTTTTATACTATGTGTAAAAAAAATTCACTATTAGATACAAATAAGTGTCGATGTGTTTAATTATCTTATATGTTTTGTTGTTTACTAACATTTTGCATTTTTTTCAGTAAATATGTTTATAATGTAAAATATTTTATCCCAAGTGTTTTGTAAATATAATATATATTTATGTATTTCTTAATATTTCCTTCAATTTGATGTGTAAATATGACATATTTATATATTGAAGTATATTTTCTTAAAAGTTTTTTGTAAATATGATGTAAAATAAATGTTTGCTACTAGTATTTGTATAATATTTTCATTCGTATTGAATTCATTTTTAAATTACACGAGTGTTTTGATTGCTGCCACATGCAGGCGATACAGATGGATCGATGGGTGCTCAGACGATTATGACGAGACAGTTAATGCTAATTACGGAATGAGAGACCTGCGAGGTATTAGAGAGTCGGTATGTGTGGAATGTACACTTGCAAGGCGTTCGCGTGAAGTCGACGAACTTAGAAATAAACGGTTGTCATCTCTAAATACTGATGATGACCATGTGACTCCTAAAAATAAAAGTAAACTTGATATTGTGAATGAAACAGGAGGTGAAGACGATCGTGAAGACAGCATTGATGATAATGACTATGGTGAAAGTGTTTATGAAGTATCTGATGAGAAGGATGATGATTCTCTCGATTTTCGCACATTTCTCCAACTAGTTTCCTTCGACAAGTGGCGCGAAGAGGGCAGAAGGCGTCAAGAACGCTCGACACATATTTCCCGAAAACAGGAATGAACTTGTTGATGGACTCAGATATTTAATTGACTTGCAAAAACGCGGGGATCTCTCACGCATTGTTGAGATATCTTCAATCATCGATGAACTGAAGGATCGGCGTTAGATCAGATGAGACTATTGGCTGCTAACCATTGTCTGGAAACACCTGAGAAATGTAAAGATGGAATATTCAAAATAATTATAAAGATATAATGTAAAATGTAATAAGTAGATAAATACAACTTATATATACACCGTAATGTGTGTCTATTTGTATACAGTTATTTCTGCTTCTCTAAAAGACTTATTAAGCCAGTGGTGTAAACAAACGATTGCGAGAGTCTGTTTTAGATCAAATGTATGCGAGTGCATGCAGTAGCAGGGCTATAGTTCTATTTTAAGTATTATGCCTTACTCGTGTCGTTTAAAATCGACTGAGTTCTATATGACGAAGAAATGAAATGAGGGGAATATTTTCGAAGATTGTTTCGCAATAAGTTAGTTGGCCTGGTAAGTTGGCTTGGTAAGTTAGTATGACCCTTTGGTATGGTCAGCTCAGGTAGAAATTTTTTGGGAAAATTTTTTGAAGATTGTGTTCGAAGAGGATGGCTATGAGTCTCTTATTAGAGACTTTTGTTCTAGATTGTCCATCATCTAGGTGAGTGGTAGGGCAGGCTGGTCTTGTCGGTTATTCTAGTCAGTTTTGCAGGAACGGGTCTCGTCAGGAGCTAGTCTTGTACCCAATTAATCTCGCCAGGTACCAGTCTTGGGTGGAGTTGGTATTAGGTGGAGTCAGTCGTTGGCTGGTATGGTTAGTCGGCTTGAGTCCTTGTTGTGATTAGCTGTTTATAATCAATTGCAAGGACTGTGGTTTTTCTCGATTTTTCGAGTTCTATGTAATTGTGGTCAAGGGTAAAGTCAACAACAACCAACACGGTGGCTAAATCGAAGCTGTTCTGGTGGCGAAATCGATTATTAATACACTAGCATCACCTAAGTGATGAAAAAAGTAAACAAATGACAAACGAAAAAATAAATATGGTGGGTGGAGTGCATTCGACAGAATGAGCAATGGTGAGGGGGTGAAGGCCTGTCGACTAACTAACCAAAAAGAAACATTGGCGAGGGTCAACCGTCTACTGTAAGTGGAGCTAAGTAAACCTCTGGAAATTTAAGTTTTTTTATATAATGATGTTAATAGTAATATTATTTGTATAAATTATTAAAAGTTTTAATTTCTTTATTTTTTATAAATGTTTAGCATTTTTTCGGTTATGGGTCATGGGTCATGTTTCAATGGGTCAATGCGCCGTGGGATCTTAGGTAAATGGGTGATGGGTGATGGGTCATCGGGTTTTGGTTCCTTGGCTTTTGGGTCAAGGGTTTTTTGGGGAATTTGTTGGAATTTCTCGGAAATCTTTCGGGCTTTTTATAACTATTTGGCATCAAGGTCTCCGGGGTCAAGGTCACTGAAATCTAATATGGCTGACGAGATGAACAGTCGACCTGGTGGAGGCCGACCATATCGAAAGCTTATTCGATCCACCTGTCATCGAACCCCGGACCTCCTACATGTACATATTTAAATAATTGTTTTTATAATTTTTTATTTTTAAAAATATATTTTTTTAAATTTTTTTTTTGGGATTTTATAATTTTTTTGCGAGTTTTTTTTTAATTTCTTTGGTTTCAATGTCATTCAGGGTCATGAACATGGGGTTAAGTTCAAGGTCAAAGATCAAGGTTAAAGGATACCTGGATCCAACATGGAGGTTGGGTGACGTCACTACATGGTGTCCGGCCGGCGCCGGTGCCAGGTACCAGTGTGCCCGTCTTCTCTATATTATTCTACTGTCGGGAGTGATGTCTATGTTATGAATTTGGTGGCTGTATCTTAAACGCTTCGGAAATTACAGCCAACAATGTTTATAAGAAAACCAAGGTGGCAGCAGACGACGGTGATGAGGGAACATTCAAGATGGAGGGCTCCGTAGGCAAGAAAGAGGAAAGGGTGAAAATAAAGGAAGGAATATGAGAAACCCCNCCAAGGAATAGAACGTATGTTAGACAGTAAGGAACCAGGGTGTGTGAGAAAAAATAAAGGAGACCGGAAGGAATTTGAAGAAAAAAAAAAACCTAATGATATGGAGCAGGCGAGAGAGAACGGGCATGGGGGAGAGAGACTGGAAGGAATGAGAGAAGTTGCATGACAGGGCAATGGACTCGAACATTCTTCAGACAAGTTCAATGGTGCTGGCATGGATCGACAGAGCGTGCTTGTAAATGATTGCACACTCCGGCGGACTTTGCACAATTTTCACCGGATTCCTCCGAATTGAGCAAAAGTCAGCTGCATTGTGCAAAACACATTTTTTGCGGGAGATTTAGCTGGTTTTGAGGGGAATTCGGGAAATTTTTGGAGAAATTCTGGCGGTTTTGATAGTTTTAGAGGGAAAAAGGGAAATTCCTAGGGAAAAAGGGAAAAAATATGGCCGCCAGCTTGTTTCCTTTTCCCTGCCAGGACACCAGGGCAATCTGCTTGATGGTGTACGAGTCCAATGAGCGAAAACATTAACTGTTGCAAAACATTTTTTTTTTCACTAAAGATTTTTTTTTGTTATGTAAAAAATTTAAGTTCCCCTTACACACTGAGAAATTTTTTTAAAAATGTTTGTTAAATTAATTTAAAACTTTATCGAGGTCCATACACATCGGGTACCTGTGTTATGGGTTGGCTTCCCTGCCATCGTCGTCTCGTGCTTGCATGTAAATTTCTTGAAGGGGAGCACCTTCCACAGATGCAGTTTGCTAGTAAATGACTTTGATGGGGGCGTATTTCACGGGCGCGTCTTCCACAGCCGTGGACGTCGTTAGGGCTGCTCGGCGAGCCTTGCACCAACCAGCCCGTGAGATGTGGCATGTTGGGAACCGAGGTGGTGCAGCCCTCGAAACACTCCTTGCATGGGAGGCAGTCCCGTATGTCTTCGTCCTGCTGTAGGTAGGCCGGCAAATACGTGAATACAATCGAAATTTCGTGAGGCGCGTAAACCAGGAAAAATTATTTCGATAGGTATTGACACTCGTCCTGTTTGTCCAAGGCACTAAGCGAGTGCATCCTTCCAAATGCTAAATGGCCGAAACGATTTTATGGTTGGACGGACATGTGCACGTTTTTATTTTTTAAGAGCGAGAAAATGACTGATTTCCCAAGGAGCTCGGGGTGCGACTTATAAATAGTTTAGAGGGGTAGGGGGAAATTGTCCGAAAACACGCGTGCTTGAGACTAAAGTAGGCCTTATGTTGGTCGGAACGAAGGTTTCCGAAAACACACGAGAAATTGACCAATGAGAGAGATTGTCATGTGACATGGTTATCCAACAAGAATCATTGGTGGGGGTGTGGGGGTGGAGTCCTGCCAATTAATTGGTCGAACGAAGGTGAGTAATTGGTGGATGCCTGTCGACGAATGGCCGAAAACGAAGGTTTCCGAAAACACACGAGAAATTAGCCAATTAGAATCATTGGTGAGGCAATTAAATATATTGGAAGGGGATCGAACGAAGGCGAGTAATTAGCCAATGAGAAACATTAGTGGGGATGGAGGCCTGCCGACTAAACATCCATTAGCAAGTGGTTGGGGTCAGTCGTCTTCTGGATGTGGAGCTGGGGGAACCTTCACCTTTGTAAATGTAAATTATTTTTTCAAACAAAACTTTATAATAATTTTTCAAATATTTTTATTTATTATTTAAATAACATCTTAATAACAAATTTTATATATTTTTTAAATTTTTTTGTATATTTTTATTAAACTTTTGTACTTTTTTGGAAATTTTTGTGTTTTCAAGGTTAAAGATTATCGGGGTCAAGATCAAAAGTGAAGGCCTAGGTCACCAACACCCAATATGATGGACAATATGACCGATGGAGGATCGGAATGACAGAGCATGAACAGCTCCGAGCTCCATCGCCAGACGCCATTGGCCCCAGTTCCCCTATTTTATGCTACTGGCAATGTTAATTGTAAATGTGGCGGAAGAATACGCGATCTGCATATAATTAGATCTTAAGCAGGGCTTTCGAAAGAGCTCCGTTTACCGTGAACAGCCTTTAGAAATCGTTAAGCGAAAGTCAGCCGCATTCGCCTACTCTGATTTAGACATATACCATAAACATGTATATGTCACGGCAAACAGCTGTTTGATGTGAATTTACTGTATGCTGCCAAAGCCACTATAGACACACCAACTGCTACTGGTTTAAAATCCACAAACCGTTCACGGTATTTACCATTCGTATTAGGCTATTCGCTAAGTTCTGGAACACAACCGGAGGATCGGCTTTCAAGACCTCGCTGTTAAGAGCCGCCGAAATCTCTTCACTCGTTCACAACTGCAGGAATTTTGTTTCCTTTATTCCTTTAGCAAAATGAATAGTTGAGGTTTGTCTGTTGGTTAGTAGGGGTTGTCCCCCCAATTCTAAGCCTAGAGCACACTCGGACGCTCTGAGCCGCGAAAGTGATAAGGGTATGCCGTCATGCTTAATTTTCCCGTGAAAGGACAAACGCGACCGCGGTAGGAATATGTGTAATGTAGTTTTATGTGTTTTAAATTCATTTCGACCCAGCATGACGGATTTCAAAATTCAAAGTTCCCGGTGGTACTATGTGAAACAAAAGAGCCGATTTAGATTTTGCTTGCTTGTGATGGATAACGTAAATTTAGAAAGCAGCGCTCCATTTATAACCTTTTAATAGGTATCGACTACCTGGAGGGGAGGTTTGGCAAAGCCAGCGCCGGTTCCACCGGGAACTTTGTTGGTAAGTAGGGTCTGAGACGAAAACGATACTTCAGGTCATCTAGTAAGGGTTCTCTATGTTCAAATCTGACCTTTGAGCAGACTAGTTAAACAGTTCCAACTGTTAGTATCCAAAAGAGTACGAAATCGACCTCGCTTTGTACACAGGAGAATTACCCTACTTACAAAGGAAATGCGTATTCTTAATTAATGCCGCCGAATGGGAAGCATGTTATTTTCCAAAATGGTTTGGTATGNGCCGCCGAATGGGAAGCATGTTATTTTCCAAAATGGTTTGGTATGTACCACTGTTCATCGATCAATCTGTCGAAGTAATGATCCAGAACCAGATCAAAAGAAAACCGCTCCAGACTTTTGTACTGCTGCCTCCAAACATAACTTTTGATACAACGCACCCAGATAAAAACAGTTCTTCAGGCACCCGCCAGGTCAACTAACATCGACAGAAGATCTACGCAATCAAAGACATGGTTTTAGATTATAGGTTATCTCAACACACTGCAAGAGTTTGCCGAGTCCGATTAGATTCTTGGCCCCACCGTCTCCCTGATTTTTTTCAACTTGACAGTGATATGGTTAACAATAGACCGAGGCACGCTTAACTGCTGAGAAGTCTTCCTGGCAGAATACTCAATTTTACAGTTTCCTACAATCATGTCGTTTTCGGACGCACACAACTCTCTTCGTTATCTCACCATGACAGCGAACATTCGTATGGTGTTAAAGCGTTTGTGCCGTCGTTTATACAGCGTCAAATGGGTTAAGATCATTCAAAGCAAAAACGCATACGGTGACTTTTGCCAACACGTCATATGCACTTATTTAAAAACTTTTTATTATAGATGTTTCAAATGCATCATTTTCATTAATATGATGTTAGTAATCTACATTGTAGTTAATTTACTTTACCTGTAATAACTACAATAACCCATTGATGGTTACTTCCAACTTTTTTTGAAGCGCTGCCATAGTTCTACTCCCAGGATATTCCTCCGCCTCATGCAAACAAAGCTTAGCCAAGTCTAGAAAATTACACCGACGGTAGGAACACTGCACCACATTCGTGATCACTCAGTGGAATAATATTTTGCTTAATAACTATTTCTTATCAGTCATTACAAACACCTTGGTTTTTATTCATATTAATTATAAATTAAATATTATAATTTAAAAAAAAAAAAAAGATAAATTTATGTTAACATACGTATAAAATGCTTGTGATACATGTTATTCTATGAAACAACCAAACACGTCATACCTGGGGTGGTTTGTCAAATGGTTGATTCAGAAAGCGTGAAAAAAAAAACCACGAATAGACTATAATAGCTTTTGCGAACATTGTGAGCAAATATTTTGCCATATTTATTCATTTACTTTGCATATTGTCTAGCGCTGCAATGCTTGTAAAAGTTTCNATAATATTTTGCTTAATAACTATTTCTTATCAGTCATTACAAACACCTTGGTTTTTATTCATATTAATTATAAATGAAATATTATAATTTAAAAAAAAAAAAGATAAATTTATGTTAACATACGTATAAAATGCTTGTGATACATGTTATTCTATGAAACAACCAAACACGTCATACCTGGGGTGGTTTGTCAAATGGTTGATTCAGAAAGCGTGAAAAAAAAAACCACGAATAGACTATAATAGCTTTTGCGAACTTTGTGAGCAAATATTTTGCCATATTTATTCATTTACTTTGCATATTGTCTAGCGCTGCAATGCTTGTAAAAGTTTCNTTGTGAGCAAATATTTTGCCATATTTATTCATTTACTTTGCATATTGTCTAGCGCTGCAATGCTTGTAAAAGTTTCCGGCGGGAGAAACAGCTCGGCAGAGATAAAAATCACCACGGTAAAATATTTGCCCACGAAGTTATTACGAACAGTTATGCAGGTTTGCACATTTCTTTGGTTTTACCATACTGGCTTCCATAAAAAAAAAATTAAAACATGATTATCCCCTTGGGCGTTAATTTGTGTACCATGCACTCTTAAGGCGCCCGTCTACCTGGCGCTTGAACTGCGTTGCAGAGTGTTCCAAATACACGTTTTTCAACGAAACTATTAAGCGTGCGTCCAACGTGCTGATCTACGAAAAGAACACACACTTCAGACGAGAGCTGTTAAGTACTTTCAAAATATCACGTACGTTAGAAACATCAATTCAGAGTACTCCAAAACCGCTAAAAACGGCCTTTCCAAGGCGCTGTAGCTCAAAATGCACGCATCAGATACATACAAAACTACTATAGGGGCCTGCGTTGAACCTTCCTAAAGACTTCCCACTAATAAAATTATATGGTCACCCCTGAAAGTGCCATAGGTACACGCAGCACGACGAGAACACTGCACGCCAGTTCAGAGCCTTGCGCTTAGCGGCGATGGCGTACTTGATGCGCGTGGCAGTGTCGCCCTTATCGCTCCCGCGCTTCTCGGCCTAAACGTGGAAAAAGTTCCAGGTAGACGGGCGCCTTAAGCAGTTGCCCGTGCGTCGTGGGACGCACGATGCTCTGAGGAAAGCTGTGCTGCGAAAACTCACAAAGGCCGGCGGCCGCAGTGACGGAGCGGATGCGGAATGTCGGATGCGGAGCACGTACTTAAAACAACACCGGAGAGCCGCCCGGGTGGCGGAGGGAAATGAACACGAGCCCCGCCACGGTG
>NQII01000117.1:585128-605960 GCA_002778355.1 Clitarchus hookeri
GACTATAACACCACGTTCAAACTCACTTAAATCTTGATAACCTGCCATTGTAGCAGCAGTAACCGATCTAGCTGCCGACCGCATCGCGTTACTCTGATTGGTTCCATACCTCTGTTATTTGCATACGCACGCCTATACCAGTTTTTTTTTTTTTGCTCTTCCGTGTATATAAAACATAAAAAATATCAGGAATCTTATTTTTTAAATGATTTGGTGTTCTTATGAATATATAATATATATTCGGTCACGAAACCCTAAAATATCCTGAAAACATAGAAAAATATTTTTTTTTTATCTTAAATAACTTCGAATGATTTCGACAACAGAGGTTATTGCACAAAGCAATCAGATCTACAAACCACAGTGTTGTAGAAACTACCCTGCTTATTTGAGTCTTCCAAAAATCTGCTCGTATCGATTTGGCGCTGCCGGGAATCCATTTCCTGAGTCACCGGAGCGAAGGACATTAACACCTGCTGGCGTGTAGCCGGGGGCGGTGTGTATTCCGCCCGGCTGCTACCCTTTGGCCCCCCGGGAGCACGTCATCAATCTGTGACAGGCGCAGCGAGAGGCTGACACATTGACCCTTACAGCTAGCCTGCCCCCTCGTAGCGCTGACAGCCGCCTCGCCGCAACACAGCCGGGGCCATAACGGGACACGAGTAACGCATTATGTGCCAGTTCGCCACGGACGTCGGCGACCACTTACCGCCAACAGCAGTCCGTGTAACCTGTCTCCGCTCGTCTGCTCCAGCTCTTGCACCGAGGTTTCTGTCACTTACTCTCACTGGCATGGCCACGCATTCATCCCACGAGGAACGGCGAGAGTGTACCTTCAATTATGTTTCATGTATTGCATGGATTTTTTTTTTTATATATAAACCACCTCTACTTTTAGAAGGGTTAACTCTAAAACTACCCGTTTTTTTTCTACGTTCCTGCGTTCATCAACTGTTTGTTTTACAGTTGTTCTTTGCAATAAATGAGGGCCTCATTGGTGCTGTGATCAGACTACTCGCCTCCCACCAAGGGGAACCGGGTTCGATTCCCGGTGGGGTCGCTTCCGGATTTTCGCACATGGGAATCGTGCCGGACGATACCTCTGGTTGGCGGATTTTCTCGGGAATCGCCCATTTTCCCCCACCCTTGCATTCTGGCACAGCTCCATACTCGCCCCACGTAGCAAGAGATGATGGCATTGCTGGATTACCGCTGGCCCAGAAAGTTTATGGGTCTACACAACTGGCCCTGGCACCAGGATGTNAGATGATGGCATTGCTGGATTACCGCTGGCCCAGAAAGTTTATGGGTCTACACAACTGGCCCTGGCACCAGGATGTTTGGCATGCAATTTATGGCACACTGGAATGTTGATGGAAATGAAACTGATGGTTGAGAGTAGGTGAAATACTAATGGCTCATAAATGGCTTACAAACTGTATTCCAGCAATGGCCGCACATAACCTATATATATTTATGGTGAAAGTTATGGGTAGCCATCTGTAGGCCATTTGATGGCGGTGTAGTGATACATCGATGGACCATTGCTAGTGCAATTTGGCTTATTATGGGAATTTTTATGGCTCCCACTCTTCGCAGATAGTTTCTTCAAACTACACACATGTATATATGTGTGCCTAACATAATTATAGTTATGGAAATATATATGGCAAAATGCTGCATATACAGTATTAGGAGTGNTATATATGTGTGCCTAACATAATTATAGTTATGGAAATATATATGGCAAAATGCTGCATATACAGTATTAGGAGTGACTTCGTGACTGGTATTGAAACATTTTGACATATGTAATGTTTTACATCTACGACTGTGTATAATTAAAATGAGAAGTTAAAAAAAATATACATAACCACCTTTAAAAAATTAACATTGAAGGGTTTTTGTTGTTTCACATGACTAAAATATTCATATATATCGACTACATTTCAAAACTGATCAATAGCATCCAGGTGACATACATACTGCCAAATATTACATTAATGGCAAGTTTTTGGGTAAATATCGCGATTCAGGTAGGAAGTTTTCTCTCAATGACAGTATTTTTTTATTTATCTGCATTTTTTTAAAAACTGATTTGTTCGCATGGTAAATTTTAAGGCTATGGAATAACTGGTGTAATTTATATTACGTGTTCGTGAATAATTCAAGTCCAAATATATAATAAATAAGTATGAATGCGCAGTTGAGTAATGGTAAGCATGTTGGACGATTACTGCAAGGGGCGTGAGTTCGCGCCCCCTCACTCCCTACGGTAACCATAAGATTTTCATGACGTATGATGCGTGAAATAGTGAAGTAAAAGAAATTTAAAAACAAAGAAAAGTTGAGAATGATGCTGAACATAATTATTGTTAAGAGATAGTGTTGACATATGGTAGAAGCTTAGTAGGCCATCTGGTAGCTGTGAAGAGGGACATCGATGGGCCATTGCTGTTGCAAGCAAATGGGCCATGCATGGGTCATGTGTGTTCTCCACACCTGGGCCAGTTATGTGCGAGTTAGTGGTGCCACTTCAGGAACAGCAATGGTGCCAGGTGCATGCCAGCTTCCTACTCAAACCTTCATCGGTTCTCAAGACCGCGATGTTAGGACCCACCCAAGTCTCTCCGCTCCACTTTACAATAAACGTAACATACATTTCTGATAATTTTAACGCTTACGTGAAGACGATCGCGAACTAAAATGATTTTTTTCCCCCCTTATTTTAGCAGACAATTTAATTTCAATTAGATGTATTTGATTGGGTGCAGACTTCGGATAGCTTAGAATTTATACTCGTGATTGGTAATCACAATTTGCTTAACTACGCGGAGATTTGGGNGTGCAGACTTCGGATAGCTTAGAATTTATACTCGTGATTGGTAATCACAATTTGCTTAACTACGCGGAGATTTGGGTTTGAATAAACATTAGTCACGTGTTTAAACGCGAGCTGATAATGTTTGTATGCATATACGTGTATGTATAATCTACATTCGCGTATACGCGCGTACAAAACACACATGCAGTTAATTGTAATATTTGTACGTTGTTTAGCACACAATCAGCAACGATCCCTCATCACCATATTTATTGCAGCATAAGGTTGCGAATTCTGGTTGTTTTTATCAGCTAATCACAGTTGGATGTTTTGCATTGGTTGCAGATCTCCGTTGACTAAAACACTGTTCAGCGACCCGATGTTTCATCTTAAATATTATCTGTGATATCTGCATTAAAATACTGGATCTGTTCCAGTTACCACGGCGTCTAAAACATATAAGAATCATGATAACTGCTAGAATTTCCATCAGGAATTTTTACCATGATAATGGCAGACACAATTCGTCATATTAATTCAATGTCGCCTGCTAAAAAATATAAATTTCCGCAGTCTCCAGATTAAGCTTAGTGCATTTATAGAATTGAGGAATGATCACTTAAAACGTTAATTGCATAGGTCAGATCGATGCAACTTAATGCTGTTGCAAGCAAGGATATGTGTAAATGGGCATGATTAAAGAACAAATTGTTATGTTTATGAGGTTATGGTATTTTGTGTGATGGCAGTTGATGAATTAGAGTCGGTTCTCACAGAAGGCTACATAAGATACAATTGGAAAAAATAAATTGGTACCCGCAGGAATTGTATCTGATTGTTAAGGGTTGTGGAGGGGGGAGGGGGGTATCGTGAAGATTTCGCCTCTCGGGTTGGCCCAGCGGGGACACGATTCGGGAACCCTCGGGCCATCCGAGCGGCCAGCGGGTAGTACGAGGTCGCGATGCAGGGAGATTGAAAATAGGATCGGAACAAGACTTATTACGGGCCTCCGAAAGGCCTGTACTAATTATTTTAATTGTGTTGTCTTCGGTGTGCCGAACACCCACAGGATATTTTAATAATTGGATCAGCCGTTTACGATCCGGGGTGGAGCACTTACCATGAGGAGAAAAGGCGTAATGAAACCGGCAGGGACACACTCATTGTACGTTAGTGCGTGTGCATAGTATAAAACCGATTTTGAATTTTTATTAATTAAATGTATACGCTGTATGCTCTCTAATAACTCTCTCCGAGTTAGCCGGTGCATATGTTAAGGAAAGAGTTTGGTGGATGCCGACAGCTTGAGTCTTACAAGCGCGTAGCAAGCTACAACCAATTTCGAAAGGAAATTTAAGATCAAAGTATAACTTTCCCTTTGTGCAAATATTATCCCAATGCTNAAGCTACAACCAATTTCGAAAGGAAATTTAAGATCAAAGTATAACTTTCCCTTTGTGCAAATATTATCCCAATGCTAATTATGAAGCCTAATTGTTATTTTTGTAATATCTGTTTTGCTAACAAAAAAAGGGTTATTAAATTAATTTTTAATTTCACGCATTTACGCCAATTCAACCATTTCTGACGCCAGTATTGTTTTAAAGACTTTCTCATACAAATAACTTAGTTTTAATTATGGAAAATAATTACTTTTAATTACATGTACTGTCATGTAACTTTTTGTCAGGTAGTTTCACCAAAAACACTTAAGAGTGTACACCAATTGAAACCAATATTGGTATACGCTTAAGCTTCGTACGAGGTCGTATTGCAAACAAAATGTTCGCTAAATATTTAGTTTAAAGATTACACATTAACTAATATAAATAACAACCCAAAAATGACTGACTAAGGATAAAAATTCAGCGATCTTTCGCGTTATTATTGTAAATACACTGAAGAACAAAAAAAACTGGTATAGGCGTGCGTATGCAAATAACAGAGGTATGGAACCATCAGAGTAACGCGATGCGGTCGGCAGCTAGATCGGTTATCAAGATTTAAGTGAGTTTGAACGTGGTGTTATAGTCAGCGCACGAGAGATGCGACATAGCATCTCCGAGGTAGCGATAACATTTGGATGTTCGCGTACGACCATTTCACGAGTATACCGTGAACATCGGGAACCCGGTGAAACATCACATCTTCGACATCGCTGCGGCCAGAAAAAGATCGTGAAAGAACGGGACAAACGACGACTATCGAGAATCATTAAACGTGACAGACGTGCAACCCTTTCTCAAATTGGCGCAGATTGGATTTGTGTACTGCCCTGCAGGATTCATGGTGTGAATTGCCTCCTGCATACCTTCAGACATTAGTCGAGTCCATGCCACGTCGTCTTGCGGCACTTCTGCGTGCTCGGGGGACCTTACACGATATTGGGCAGGTGTACCAGTTTTTTCGGCTCTTCAGTGTATAACCACCTGCGTCAGTCAGTGCAATACTGTAAGCCAGAATCTGAAACAGACCACTGATAACTATTACCATGTCTAGGGATCGTGATAATAACATTGCCACGTCGATTGTAGCTCCCAGCCTGGTAAGTAGTGAAATACCGCGCCCCTAATGGCAGTTACGCCCATAATCCGCTCTGTCAACCTTAAAAATGAAAGAATGAAACCCGTGTGCACTCGTAATTACAACAAGTCGTAGTCATAAATGCCGTGCTACGCAGCAGTATGCCGGCGTAACTGGCTGTGCTAATCGCAACGCTCCTTAGATAAGCGACACGCGACTGCACACTCGGCTTGCTTTGTTTACTCGCTGTGTAGGTGCGCATGCGCGGGCCTCTCGCTGCGTCATCCGCTCGCGTGCTTCGTTACCTCCAGATAAGAGCAATCTGTCGCGGCTCCCGCTGATTTATTACGCTCCCGCGGTATATTTAAACCGGTTAAAAGGGTTATTAATGTCGCTTTGCCCTCTTGAACTTTCAGGGTTTTTCTGTTTGCAGGTATGTCAATTAAACAACATAATTTGAGTTATCGTGGAAGTTTCTGTNTTGAACTTTCAGGGTTTTTCTGTTTGCAGGTATGTCAATTAAACAACATAATTTGAGTTATCGTGGAAGTTTCTGGTTTCTGTTGACGTGGGGAAAAAGACAGGTCACGTACTACACCGCAAGTGTATTTCCAGTTAGTAATGCTTTGATANTGTTGACGTGGGGAAAAAGACAGGTCACGTACTACACCGCAAGTGTATTTCCAGTTAGTAATGCTTTGATAAATTATATATTTTTCCTAATGTTAATATTCCGTTACTATCACTAGTATTCACTATTAAATAGTTTAAAATACTTGTTAAAACGAATACTTCCCTTCTCTAGATCTGACGTGCATTGCTTCGTTATGCATCGTTCGAGATACGACATATTTTTAACGGTTCGTGTGAAACGATAATTTTAAAGTGAAATTTTAGAAGGGCAAGCCATTTGTTTGCGGACTCAAAATCAAGCTCCAGAATCCAGAATTTCCNTTGAACTTTCAGGGTTTTTCTGTTTGCAGGTATGTCAATTAAACAACATAATTTGAGTTATCGTGGAAGTTTCTGTTGACGTGGGGAAAAAGACAGGTCACGTACTACACCGCAAGTGTATTTCCAGTTAGTAATGCTTTGATANTGTTGACGTGGGGAAAAAGACAGGTCACGTACTACACCGCAAGTGTATTTCCAGTTAGTAATGCTTTGATAAATTGTATATTTTTCCTAATGTTAATATTCCGTTACTATCACTAGTAGTCAGCATTAAATAGTTTCAAATACTTGTTAAAACTAATACTTCTCTTCTCTAGGTCTGACGTATTTTTAACAGTTCGTGTAAAACGATTATTTTAAAGTGAAATTTTAGAAGGGCAAGCCATTTGTTTGCGGACTCAAAATCAAGCTCCAGAATCCAGAATTTCCGTAGTAAAATACATTCATAAATCAGTTTACTCCTGAGCTGCCAAGAAGGTCTGAAGCCAGTCGCTGTATAATTCTTTTGATGATGCTATGCTACTCAACAGTAGTTCAAGATATATATATTGTATAGAAAGTCGGAAGACTTCCAGATGTTGTTTAAATAGTGATGTTAAATAGTATGCGAAATATGTATCCCAGTATAAAGTAATCTTTAACTGAGCTGTATGACGAGGAAACGACAGTACGAAATGGCGGTCTGTCTGTCACGGTCTGGCATCGAAGCAAATTTTGGACCACTTTGTATCGAATAACACAGCAACCAGCAGTGGGTAGAATGAGGAATAGTTTGTTCACAATTTTTCCAGTCAAAATATCGCATCTCGTACAGCGCAATAGTAAATTAAGTAATCAATCGGAAAGTGTGCCATTATCACCAAAAAATGCAGAGAAGGCATTTGCCTTTTGTTTCTGAATTTTTGGACTATTCGTGAAGTGAATAAAGCAAAGCAATTGCTCGCGCGTGGGTTTTATTAAGCNTTTTGTTTCTGAATTTTTGGACTATTCGTGAAGTGAATAAAGCAAAGCAATTGCTCGCGCGTGGGTTTTATTAAGCAGTAACTTGTGTTGAATAAAAATAGGGAGTAGTTACTTGATGAAGTAAGTGCTGTAATATAAAAATACTGAGCAATTTACCTGTGAATAAAAACGAATTCCCTAAATATTGTGGGGAAAATTAATTGAATATTTGTAGTCTGTGGGGGGACACACTTCACTTGTGTCACAGTCCATAAGAAGGCAATGTTTATTTAAGCGCGCAAGCGGAAACCCTATAAAGAGCGCACAGAAGTGAGAGAATGTTAACACTTAATACGGTTTGACAGTGAGAATATAAACTTTTTAACTGAAGGATTCCTTCCTAGAAGTGATGAAACTAGGAGTGGTGCACTTTCGCCAAGGATAAAAAGTGAGAGCAATTTTACATTTTCTTGGCGACGCAGGGTTTCAGAGTGGAATAGCAGAAGATCTTGAAATTCATCGTTCCGCATCACACAAAAAAAAAAACAACAAACTCGGCCATAATTGAGAAAAATTGAAACTGGATTCACTTTCTCTGCACTATCGGAGAAATTAAAGATGCTGAGATGTTGAGGCAACCCCGTTTTCGTTTGCTGACAGTGATAGGAGCTCTTGACCGTACTCAAATCGAGATAAAAAAAAACTTACCATGTTTGGAGATGAGTACATAAACCGAAAAGGATACCCCAGCATCAGTGTACAGGCAACATGCAACACTAACTAATGTGAACTTCCTGCTCTACGCCTCGAGTCAGCCAATCCGAAAACAAGTCAGCAACCCTACCAACCAAAGGAAACAACAGGTGTTTTTACGTCGGAAAAAAAGTCGTAACGATCTTCTTTGTGTGCCTTTCCTTTCTTCCATTTTGAACATTTCGGTGAGGTCTCTTTAATGCTTGGGGCTTGAGATTGTTTTTTTTTTTTCCTTGGCCTCTGTTTCGATCCCAAATGTGGCAATGTATTTCACAAGTCGTTTACAAATTGCCCATGCACCAGCTTCTTAAAAGTAAATTTTAATTAGCAAAGTTTTTTTTTTTACATATTAAAATAAACTCAATTTTATAAGTACCTTGTGACGTGTTTAGGAAGCACAAAGTCTGCCAAAACTGTTCACTCTCGTGGTCTCTGTAGTTACAATGAAATTGCGCATGAAACAACCATGTCAATTTTTCTACAAATATCAAGATCTGCAAATATATAGTATAAGCGCCTATTTAATTTATAAGCATCTGATAATGTTCGTAAGGAGCCTACTTGTTTTGTCCTTTTTCTGTTTTGTTAAAGGTATTTTCTTAAAAATTGTTGACTGTTTGATGAAAGCTACCTTCTTTGCCGTTAAAAATAATAATTTTTCCCCTGTTTGAAAAATTTGCTTAACTAATTCCGTTTGTACCATGGAGGCTTTTACTTTAATTCTTTTAGACTTTCTAGACCAGATACTCTGTGAAATGAGAACATTTCTAGCAAAATTTCTTTACGTTAAGGTTTTAATTACTTGTGATGATGGCTGCACAGTTGTAGACGTTTAGTAGACTACCTAGTAAAATTTGTCTCTAAAATCAGTGTTTTCGCGTATCATAGCAAATAACTGTTCTGGCAATACTACGTCTTTGCAAGAAAGGTAACACAATAATTATATGCGGCCGCAAATTTCTACCTTTGTCGTATTATGTAGAAAGAGATCAAAATAGTGGCAATTGTTAAAAATAGCATTTTTAGGGCTTTCCTGCGCATTTTCTTTAAATAAAAGTAGAAAAAGTACAAAATGGCATCTGCAATTTTATTTATTAGCTTACATCGCGTGTAATAATATCCTTCCTTTACAGATGTGACTTGCGATAAATTCAGCTTCACGGGAATGAAAATCCCAGTTCTGGGAAGGCCCGTCTGTATATCTGCATGCCAACCTCCCAACCAATACTTTTTTAACCACAGGACAGAAGGCAAAAAACATTTATAGTAATAAGATGCCTCGAACAGCCGTCAATATCGCTACATGGACGCCTTAGGGGCGTATCTGAGTTCGTGAGAGATAAAAATAAAATAACTAAATTTTATTTCTAATTTATGCACAAAGCTATTATTTGCAGAATTAAATTTTCTGTCTCGCTGTTACCCTTTTAATTTATCAGTGAGAAAAATATTTAATTTATATTTCAGATCTAATTAACGTCCTTAATTGTTTCTGGTTGGTTACAGTAAATTAGCTCATACTCATTATTAACACATACTCAGTCTATATGTTGCCACCATTTGTAATTTCTTTCAATCACGCATCTAGTCCAATAATCCAGCCTGCCAGCCGCACTCTTCACTGCTTGATACTCGCAGTAGCAGATTTCCCTTCCGCTGGTCACTTCTCTCGCTGCTCGTCTTCTATAGCTCGGTACTCAGCCACTCATTCACTCGTCAACTACAACTTAACTCGTGGCCCGGAGGCCTGTCGCAATATTTATACCGTTCATCCTTACCATCTGAAAGGTTCAACGCACCCCGAGTCATGCTGAGAGAACGAAAACAGTAATCCAGAGCATCCTTCAGATAAACGCAGAAATCAATACAACCAGGCTCAGCAGCGCGCGCCGTAAAAAGAATTGTCGTGTCGGCTCGTTTTCTGTACCAGATACGTGGTGACCGACCTATCGCTTGCCTGTTCATTCAAAACAATCCTTTGACTTTCCACCGCCGCTATCATATAACTGCTGTCTTTCAGTTTCAGTCGCTCGCGCGGGAAACGAAGCAGCGAGCGCGTGACAATACATAACATTTCATTGAAGCAAGTACAGTAGAAAACAGATTATCCGAACGTCGGTTATACGGACAACCAGTTATCCGGACTCGTTTGAAATTAAATAGAATAGAAAAAACACTAAAGTTCATTTCGTCACAGTGTTTCCCTAACCCGCGGAGGAGAGATAAGCATTTGTGTTGGCTCTTGTGATGTGTCCTTTCATGTGTTGTTCACAGTAAACACGTCCGGGAGGGCGGTAATTACTTGCTAACTAATTTAATTTTTTTATTTTATGTTATGTACAGTTTATGTTATGGATAAGCTTACTATGTTCTATGCATTTGTAATAAATTTTACTTTGTGTGGAAATTATTTTTTACAAATTATTTTTTTTATTTTCAATATATTTCCTTTATCCGGATTTTCGATTATCTGAATTACCTTTGGTTCCTATTAGTCCGGATAATCGACCCTCTACTGTATTTAGTATTTATAAAACAATGTAAATGCAAACTTCTGAGTGCATATAGTAATCGTAAATGTGCCAATTCGTGTGTGTAATGTTTATGGCGAAATATCGTGCGATAATTAACCACACATTATCATAATCACTCACCCCAACACCTACTATGTGCTAATTATTGCACTCGTACTGCACGCACTGATAATAGCATTGTTTTAAATAGCCTATATAACAACGCGTTAATTAAAAATTAACAAATCTAATTAACTCTAAAAATCGCATTAAAATTTTCAATTATTATATTTAACTACTTTTATACATTAAGGACAAATAACGAACATCATGCACATTTATAAGAAACCTGGCGATGTTGTCATGTCTTGCCAACTTCTGTTGTGTAATGTATTCAATTGTAATAACAATTTGAGAAAGCAGCATAATGGTCAATGACTTAATTCTGTTTTCTCTTTTATAAGATTTATTTTCGGAATAGTTGCCAAAGTAGAGTTAATAAATCGAACCCTCGTGACGCTAAGCGTTTGCAAAGATGAACAATATACAAAAAAAAAAAAAATAATGGTATGTTTACATAATTATTGCCAAGAACTCATTATAGTAATACGCTCTCAATCAGGTTTTTTTTTTTACCGCACTCTTGCATCAATTGTTCATTAATGTTCTGTGTACATAATTTTGCCAATGGGTTATTTAGCTGTTTAAAGATACACTTTAAGATCGACATATTTTGGTTTAGAAGTAACAGTGATCGCTTGTATTTCCAAGATTTCCTAACTATAAATTTTAATATTCCAGACCGAAACTCACCACCCCTGATCTTAGCTATCTGAACACGGTCATATTTACTGACCAGAACAAAGTATTTTACACTACCAGCCTGACTCATCGTTTAGAAAAGATTACACAAGATCACCACAATCATGCTTAGAACATGATCACCATGCTAAAAATTGTTCTCATTCAGTAAAATAAAATATTCACCTGGTAAACTGTGATCACTTCGTTCCTCGTGCCATTTTTTCCCTACTTTCCGAAGAAAATATGTGCTTAAGGTATTACCTTCCTGTCTGTATTTGAGTGCGTGTGTGTGCGTGTATCCCTTAATTAACACATTTTTAACTAATTAAAATAATTTTACAACACAAGGTACACTTGAGAAACGTCTTAAAAACACTTATCGTTTTTTTTATATACTTTTTCCGACATTCCGGATTTGGACTCGCATTTTGGAGGACCTGGATTCGAATCACGATCCGACCATCCTGATTTCGGTTTCACACGGTTTTCAGAAATCACTTCAGGCGAATTCTGGAATGGTTCCTTACTACAGATCATGGCCTATTCCTTCGCCGTTCCTGCTTCCCTGAGAAGCTTGCTCTATCTCTAATGACCTCACCGTCAACAAGATGTTGAGCCATATCTACCTGCTTACCTCAACATTCCACAAGCATATTTTCCAAAATGGTGGCCATTGAACATTTTTCGGGCGCTGTGTAATTTCTGAGATACCGTCCAACCAATTTAAACCACATTCGATACGATGGCAGAAAATGCTGTCAGCATTAATGCAAAAACTCGTATGCTCATTAATTTGCTATTTTGGAAGTAAGTGCACCCTAAAAAAATTGATCTCTTAGGTTAAATGTCAAGAACTGCTGAACTTATTCCCGTCAAATGGGGCGTACATGTAGTTTTACGGTAATTCGCATTAATATAAGTGCTTTTAAAATATTACATGCTTATTTTCAAAATGGCGGCCATATAAATATTTTAAGTTGACATGTCATTTCTACAAATCCATTTAAACTATTCCAACCGAACTTAGCACGTATTTCATATATTAAAAGCCTCTTTAATCTGCCATTTTTGAAGATGATGACCCTGGAAAAAATGAAACTCATACCATATCTTTGAAACCACTTAACCGATTTCCGCCCAATTTGATTAACAAGTACACATATTTTAACTCACTCTAAAAATGCACGAGTTTAGTGTATCATACACGAATTATTGAAGCTCACCCCCCACCAACGGGTTCAATCCCCGGCCGAGCCACTCACGGATTTTCGCAAGTGGGAATTGTGCCTGAACGATTCTGCTGGTCGGCGGGTTTTCTCGGTGATCTCCCGATTCACCCGCCCTTTAATTCCGGCGCTACTCACTTCTTCTCTCATTTCACCATCATCGGCTCTCAAGACCTCGTCGTTAAGAGCCGCCCAAATCTCTCAACTCAACGAATTTTCAAAATCGTGAACTTATAAACATTTTGTTTGCCATATGTAACGAACTGCTTGACCAATTTAAACCAATCTTGGTATGATGGTATTATATATTGCAAGAATTCAATACACTTACGTAGCCATTCTGTATTACATTTTATAAAATAGCTCCTTCTGACAAAGCAAGCTTTTCCCTAATATTTAGGGAACGATTTGATCGATTCACTCCAAATTTGGCGTACAAGTAATGCTATTGTAGGCTACCCTACACTTATATAATTTTAATATATCAGAAATATTTTCAAAATGGTGGTGATATAAATAATTTGTGATGGTGCCATATTTATCGAATAATTTGGCATTTGAAAAACTATACATGTTGCAGTATCTTAGTGACAATTTGATTTTTTCGGAATCGCACACGAGACACGCGACCTAAAATATTTTGTTAATTGCCAATTACAGTTTTTTTGTGAATTTTACTTGTATTCACATTTAATATGAGACGCAGCTTAAATAATTATGTTGTAGTAGATGTGCTTTTTGCTTTTCGGGTTGCATAAATTCCCAAAATAGTGCAAGCATATTAAAGTATTTGTTAAGAATACTGAAATACGAACATCTGCGAACTTCATACCAACACCACCTTGAGCGTCAAGTGTTGCGTTAGATAGCTACGTATGTAAATCTACAGACACCTCACAAAGCTGTTTGAGCGTTGACGAAGAAATGTTGTAATTATTGAATTCACTTTTAATGCGGTGTATTAGTAAAACAATCGTGAGATTGGTCATAGTATTTCGGTGTTACAGGAAAAGATTGAATTTTCACGTTCAAGGATTTCAAGAGTGTACCTCGACTACAAAAAAACCGTTAAAAAAAACGAATTTACGGCAGCAGTGTGGTCTTCGAAAGACTCTGGATGAGCAAGACTGGCGTCGGTAGTAAAGACTCGCTTCAAGCGTCGGAGATGCTACACTGAAGCAGACAACAACGGGATTCACTGCTGGGGCCTAGACGACCATATGCGTGAGGACTACGTTAAATGGACTTTAGAAGCCGACGCTCAAACTAAATACCTGTACTAACCGAACGACACAGAGCCATGGACGTCTTCTGGACACGTGAACACTTGTAGATTGGAAATACGTAGCGTGGTCTGGCGACTATCGTTTCCAAATTATTCGGCCAAGTAGAAGAATCAACGTGTGAAGAAACTCGGGAATCGATAGATCCCGCATTTCAACAAGGGACTTTACTTGCTGGTGGCGATTACGTAACGGTTTCCCATGTTTTTTAAGCTGACACGCACTAGGTATTCTCATACGTTTACAAAATTGTGTTCTCAACGACGTGTTACAGCCTTTGATATTCTGTGCTCAGCCAGGCATGTTAGGCCCTCTTCCAACTGGACATTGTACCACCACACTCGTCCACACAGCAGTCAAATTGTGTTTGGAACAAGACTTGTCACAATTTTGAGTCATATAATGGCTCCCATCATTCACCAGATTTGAATGTCGCAGAGAACATCTGGTATGCGGTTTAACTAGCTGTTGGTAGCAAGGATCCAGCTAGAATTAATAACTATTCTTGAGGAGCTTTGGTGTTCATTTTCTCACTGTTAAATAATAATAATGGCGTGTGGGGAGTGCACCCAGGGCAAGGCTACACCCTCCGAGNAAATGAGACCCTAGAATGGAGCGGCGCTGGAATGCAAGGGCGGGGGAAACGGGAGTACCCCGAGAAAACCCGCCGGCAAGCGGCATCGTCCAGCACATGCGAAAATCCGGGAGTGAACCCGCCGGGGATCGAACCCGCCCTGGCCACTACGCCACCGCTGCCCCTCTCACTGTTTTAATGGTCCGTGTATAGATGAAGAATTGTCCGGAAATGCGCAGGGTGCGCACAAAGTCCTTATACATAAATAATTCCATCCAATACAATAAGTCCGTAGGTGTGGATGTATCACCCAATGTGGACCATACCTCTCCGGAAGCAAAAAAAAAAAAAAGATTGTGTGTCTGCATGGTCTGTGCATAGCTGAAGGCGTCGCCAAATTCTGTTGTTTATGTTAATCAACATTTTTTAACTCTCTTTCTCGAAGTCTATGAGTACTGCATTTTTTTTAATGATCGTTGATTAAATTTCGGCGCTCCGACACATTATCCTTGATGAGACTCAGAATGCATTATCCGGTGTATCCGGTGTTGTCAAACGAAGGCTTCTTGGAGGCCAGGGAAGAGGAGCTGGGCAATTGTCAGATCATCATCGTCCGATCCGCCGATTCCTAAAGACTGCGTTCAGATGTTGTCGAACAGCCAGTGCGAAGTGTACCGGCACACCATCGTGTTGAAACCAAACACTGTCCAGGATTCCCACGCCCCGCGGTTGTCGAATGAGCCAGTCATCGATCATCGGGAGATAATTGCGTTGGTTAACGGACCGAATCTTTATTTCTGTGAATTATTTATTACGTACGTGGTAGTTCTAATTTTTTATTAAAATATTCTCACACTTTTTTCTAATGAATTTATCATGATAAAAATTTAACTGAATATAGTTAGATGCATGAAAACTATAACCAAAATAAAATAAATGAAATTATAAAACATGTAAAAATTTGATTAATTTGTTTTAAATTATGTTTTACTTATAATTTGTTTATAAACTGTAATGTTTTATTTATTATCAATATGAATAAAGCAGTGAGAAAATAGGTGTGATGGTAATGCCTAGTAAGAAATACTTATAATGCGAAATATTATTAAACTGAGCGAGGATGAATGCAGCGTGTTGTCCTTTTGGAGTAATTTTCTAGATGTTTCAAAATATTCAAAGTAATGTGTTGCAAATATCCAGGAAAATTACTATGCTCTTATAAAATTCCCATTGCTTAAAAATAATAANGCCCCTCTCACTGTTAAAATGGCCCGTATATAGATGAAGAATTGTCCGGAAATGCGCAGGGTGCGCACAAAGTCCTTACACATAAATAATTCCATACAATACAATAAGTCCGTAGGTGTGGATGTATCACCCAATGTGGACCCTACCTCTCCGGAAGCAAAAAAAAAAAAAAATTGTTTGTGTGTCTGCATGGTTTCTGCATAGCTGAAGGTGACACCAAATTCTGTTGTTTATGTAAATCAACATTTTTTAACTCTCTTTCTCGAAGTCTGTGAGTACTGCATTTTTTTTAATGATCGTTGATTAAATTTCGGCGCTACGGCACATTATCCTTGATGAGACTCAGAATGCATTATCCGGTGTTGTCAAACGAAGGCTTCTTGGAGGCCAGGGAAGAGGAGCTGGACAATTGTCAGATCATCATCGTCCGATCCGCCGATTCCTAAAGACTGCGTTCAGATGTTGTCGAACAGCCAGTGCGAAGTGTACCGGCACTCCATCGTGTTGAAACCAAACACTGTCCAGGATTCCCACGCCCCGCGGTTGTCGAATGAGCCAGTCATCGATCATCGGGAGATAATTGCGTTGGTTAACGGACCGAATCTTTATTTCTGTGAATTATTAATTACGTACGTGGTAGTTCTAATTTTGTATTAAAATATTCTTACACTTTTTTCTAATGAATTTATCGTGATAAAAATTTAACTGAATATAGTTAGATGCATGAAAACTATAACCAAAATAAAATAAATGAAATTATAAAACATGTAAAAATTTGATTAATTTGTTTTAAATTATGTTTTACTTATAATTTGTTTATAAACTGTAATGTTTTATTTATTATCAATATGAATAAAGCAGTGAGAAAATAGGTGTGATGGTAATGCCTAGTAAGAAATACTTATAATGCGAAATATTATTAAACTGAGCGAGCATGAATGCAGCGTGTTGTCCTTTTGGAGTAATTTTCTAGATGTTTCAAAACATTCAAAGTAATGTGTTGCAAATATCCAGGAAAATTACTATGCTCTTATAAAATTCCCATTGCTTAAAAATAATAANATTCAAAGTAATGTGTTGCAAATATCCAGGAAAATTACTATGCTCTTATAAAATTCCCATTGCTTAAAAATAATAATTGTAATTTAAAATTAAATGGTAATAAGTGTTGATGTTAAAACACGTGATATATGTGCGTATTTACTACTCCACAAGCAGTTTTTTTTTTTCGCGCGAAAGGATGCGCGTTCGACGAAATCGAAAGCTGGAGCTGCCGGCGAATTTCTTTCCCAGCTTCTGTTACCTCTCGTACCTTCCCTTTCATAACGGGGGAGGATCTGCGGAACCGGCAATCCTCCAGCGGGCGCATTCTATCGCCAGGACCAACCTGGCAGGCGTGGGCCCGGGAACACATTAGGAGTTGCCAGGTCTGGACGGTCTCTGATAGCACTGCCCTTTAAATCACACAAAGAGGAGTAAGAGAGAGAGAGAGAGAGAAGGGAGGGCTTCATTTCCTGCGCGATATTACCGGTGGGAACGTCAGCAGATTTGGGGGAAGGCGAAATAGGCGCCGATGAAAAGGAGGTTGCGGGACCCACTTCCCGAAAGTGATTTACTTCTGGCCCTCTTTGCGCAGCCTTAGATTACGGGAATAAACAGAAAATTAATTTCGCAATCACAGCTCAGTTTCCTGGAAACGACGAGTGACGTAATGGTTTCAATTTAGTCGGCCATTTTGCGATTAACATCTATTTCAGAAGGCTGTGTTTCTAAGGGACATGTAAAATTCTGAGAACACCACNGTCGGCCATTTTGCGATTAACATCTATTTCAGAAGGCTGTGTTTCTAAGGGACATGTAAAATTCTGAGAACACCATAAATCAAATGATTAGGTAACTGCTAGTAACAGAGCATTTTTTAAAAATATTTACTTTATATTTGCTACTTTTCGAATAGTTTCCATGTTACGTGTAAAAAAAAAAAGGTACAATTAACTATTTTAATAATTATCTTTTATATTCTTTGATGATATTAGGCTAACCAGGATTTTCACCTAACGTATGAAGAATTATCAAGTTCACATTAGGTAACTCCACCAGCGATCACCTGTAATGAGGTGTAAGAGGTGGAGAGGTAAAAGTAAATTTTATGAAGAAAGGATAACTGCAACTCTTGACGGGTTCATCGCTGCTAAATGGTTAATGGAGCACTTTCGAAATCCGTGTTTGTTTATTCTGTTATTTTGGCCCGTTGTCTAACCTACCGTCTCGTGTAAAAATTACAGTTACTACCGGCCTAACGACTATTCATACGTCATTATGCGTTCACACTACGCCATTCCTCAGCATACGTACCTACACAAAAAGAAAAAACAAACCAATTTCAGTGATGAAAATTTCGNTACGTCATTATGCGTTCACACTACGCCATTCCTCAGCATACGTACCTACACAAAAAGAAAAAACAAACCAATTTCAGTGATGAAAATTTCGCCTTTTTTTTCTGTGAGTATTTAATCAAAGCCATCCTTGACCAAAAATAGGCCTAAGAACAAAACGATGAAACGAAAAAAAAAACTAAATAAATGCCAGAAAATAACGACAAAAAGCTAGGAACTGTAGGATAACCTAGTTGTAAGTAGAAAATGCACCGAGGCAGCAAACTGTACAAGAAAATCGTGCACAAAAACCACCTCATGTTATCACGGTTTACCTACCCATGGTGGAAACTAGTGACTTCCGATAAATACTTGTATGTCACACAACGGCGCTACGAGCATACGTAGATGGCCTACCTTGTGTCAGTCTACGACACAAACTTAAAAAAAAATTCAGATAATTTTTTACATTGGCTTCACTTTTGCGTATTACCCGTTATATGTAGTACTTACAGTGATGACAGTAGACCCCGGGGCATATAGAAGCGTTATTATAGCGACGGAGCGTGCTGCAAACATAGACTAAAGATGAGGTAGACCGCTTATTCGTATTCTGCGCATGTGCCCAACATTGACCTACCCCAAAGGATCACAATTGTCAAAGTCACATGGTCAACAGTGATGAACGTGTTTGTGTACATATCTTAGTTTTCAAATTTCAAACACTATTATGTTAATAAAATACAGTTACCGATTTGAATTTAACCAAACTTCATTACAAATTNGTCGGCCATTTTGCGATTAACATCTATTTCAGAAGGCTGTGTTTCTAAGGGACATGTAAAATTCTGAGAACACCACTGCTAGTAACAGAGCATTTTTTAAAAATATTTACTTTATATTTGCTACTTTGAATAGTTTCCATGGTACGTGTAAAAAAAGGTACAATTAACTATTTTAATAATTATCTGTTATATTCTTTGATGCTACTAGGCTAACCAGGATTTTCATCTAACAAATGAAGAATTGTAAAGTTCACATTAGGAAACTGCACCAGCGATCACCTGTAACGAGGTGTGAGAAATGGAGAGATAAAAGTAAATTTTATGAAGAAAGGATAACGGGAACTCGTGACGGGTTCATCGCTGCTAAATGGTTAACGGAGCACTTTCGAAATCCGTGTTTGTTTATTCTGTTATTTTGGCCCGTTGTCTAACCTACCGTCTCGTGTAAAAATTGCAGTTACTACCGGCCTAACGACTATTCATACGTCATTATGCGTTCACACTACGCCATTCCTCAGCATACGTACCTACACAAAAAGAAAAAACAAACCAATTTCAGTGATAAAAATTTTGCCTTTTTTTTCTGTGAGTATTTAATCAAAGCCATCCTTGACCAAAAATAGGCCTAAGAACAAAACGATGAAACGAAAAAAAAACTAAATAAATGCCAGAAAATAACGACAAAAACATAGGAACTGTAGAATAACCTAGTTGTAAGTATAAAATACACCAAGACAGCAAACTGTACAAGAAAATTGTGTACAAAAACCACCTGATGTTATCACGGTTTACCTCCCCATGGTGGAAACTAGTGACTTCCGATAAAACACTTGTGTGTCACACAATGGCGCTACGAGCATACGTAGGTATGACACCCTTGTGTCAGACTACGACACAAACTTAAAAATAAAAAATTCAGATAATTTTTTTTATTGGCTTCGCATTTGCGTATTACCCGTTATATGTAGTACTTACAGTGATGACAGTAGACCCCGGGGCATATAGAAGCGTTATTATAGCGACGGAGTGTGTTGCAAACATAGACTAAAGATGAGGTAGACCGCTTATTCGTATTCTGCGCATGTGCCCAACATTGACCTACCCCAAAGGATCACAATTGTCAAAGTCACATGGTCAACAGTGATGAACGTGTTTGTGTACATATCTTAATTTTCAAATTTCAAACACTATTATGTTAATAAAATACAGTTACCGATTTGAATTTAACCAAACTTCATTACAAATTGGTTAGAGGAAGTGTACGAACATCTCAAAGCACTCGTTTACAAAAAAAAATAGTGATCTAACCTCAAATGCAAACCAGGCCGTTTCTGCGAGACGTGTTGGCAGAAAAGCAGTTCAACGTCGGGACACGGAGATTGCTTGTGGGCAGCCAGAGAGATCGGTCCACCTCGTATTTAGTATTTGGTTGCAAAGCCTAAAAAAACAACACGAAGGGGCCGCGTATTAGTCCCGGGAGGAAGCCACGGGCGCGGTCGCGAAAATGCCCCGGCGGTGGACCGTGATGAGAAAAGCCGGAGGCCAGGCGGCCGAGTGGCCACGCAATCTCCGAAATTCCGCCACATTTCATAACGCTGGCGGCCGGTGAAGGCAGCGAGCGAAATCTCGCTGGCTTGCGAGGGATTACCAACCCCCACCCCACCACGCGAGCTTTCCGCCGGTCAACGTGTGTGCGCGAAGATGAGGTATTGTGGGAGGGGGGGGGGCTTATCCCGTGGAGGTGGTGGTTGCCGGAGGCGGCGCACGTTGCTAATTCTCTTTCATATTCCCGCTAATTCACCGTGTCACCGCCCAGAGGGGGAGGCCTCGCAGCGAAAATTAATAACAGTGATCTTCCGGCGAGCAGGCCGCCAGATCTGCGGGCACGCTCGCATTTACAAATTACGACTTCCGCGAAGCTTCCGTCTGCTTCGGGTCCGAGCCAACTGCAACACCGGGCCGTGCCACTAGGTGTGTCAGCAGTAGTATGAAAATGGGAGTGAGAGCACTTTGCATTCGGAATGG
>NQII01000117.1:607441-659129 GCA_002778355.1 Clitarchus hookeri
CCTGCCACCTGCCTCGTGGCACATGTCAACTGGGGTATGCTCGCAAAGTGGGTCAGCGAGGTTCCTATTCCCAAAAGACGTCACACGTCACTTGTCTGTCTGATTTGTAAACGGAATCACCTCCCAACCGGTGTAGCACACTTACGAGAACACGGTAATATAGACACGTGACTTACAGTACTTGCATCGCAGATAGCAGCAGGAATGCCCCTGATTGAATACAGGCCATCGTTGAACGTTAACATGTAGTGTTTGTTGCTGGTCCCACTGCGTTATGGACGTCAAAATTACGTCGCATACCATGCTGCTGGTACTACACAAGTCAAAACCAACTTTAAAAGATATCAAACCAATGACGACAGCGTGTTCAGACGTGCAGTCTTGGTTAAGATGGACATTGAGAGCAGTCTTTTTTTTTAGTGACACCACTGCTGTCGCACAGGAAGGTATGTAGCTACACGAACTGGGAACTGCCAGTTAACGATATTAAAATGCATTCATAACCTTGCAAGGCTTGTGACGCGGGAACGACTCGCCATAGCACGCATGTTATGTTTAGTTTACTGTCCACAACTCAGTTACTTCTCACGTAAGTGGAAACATCCTCTGCATGCTAACGTGAACGGAATTAAGAACTAAAAATTTTGAGAAATGCATTTTTTATCCGAACAATACTGTTTACTGCGCTCTTTGACATTTAGAATTTACGTGTATTGCTGGAATTTGTCATACTCTTATGACTAATATTATTTTCTTTGTCGGAGATTTTTTTTTTTTTTATGTCTTCATTACGAAAGGTCATAGAATCCACTTGTGCGAAAACCGAGTAAGTATTTTATAACAAAAATACAAACACGTACGTAAGAAGGTGATTTCAATAATTTGTCTTTCTGTAATACGTGAAGCTTGGATACGATAAGTGTAAAAAGAATAATTTTGAATTTTCACAATTTCACGATGGGAAATCAACGTGACAAATTTTCAAATACTTAAGTCATTAATCCACCAATTATTCTAAATCACACTTACCAGCACTATTAGCATATTGATTTTGCGATAGGTGTTTACTAGTCATAACGTGAAGTAGAAACACTGCGCGTGTGCACTATTCATGTAACATTTTGCTACATTTTTTTGAGCTCGAATAGTTTTCTTCAGAGTTTCGTGTACTGCGCTATTAAACTCACTAATTTTTCACGGTTACCTCCAACTTTTCCTGAAGCCCTTTTAAAGTTCTACTTTCAGGTTATGCCTCCGCCTCGTTCAACAAAAGTTTAACCAATTCTAGAAAATTGCTCCAAAAGGACAACACACCGCATTCATGCTCACTCAGTTTAATAACATTTCGCATGAGAAGTATTTCTTACTAGGCATTACCAACACACCTATTTTCTCACTGCTTTATTCATATTGATAATAAATTAAACATAACGGTTTATAAATAAATTATAAGTAAAAGTTTAATTTAATAAAAAATAAGATAATTTTATGTTAACAGAAGCATAAAAATCTTACGATATGTGACATATTTAGGAAACATCCATACACGTTATACATGGGATGATTTTTCTGCGGTTTGATTCAAAAAGTGTGAAGAAACCGCGAATAAACTATAGGAAATGGTATATTAATTGGAAACGTTAAAAAAATACGCATAAATATAAACCAAGAATTAGAGGAAATGTTAATGTGGAATTTTTAAAAGTACATATATAGTTGGTTGGTCAGATATATGGAAAGTTTGGTTGGAAATGGCTTAGATAAGAAAAATCCTAAGGCCGCACGCAGACACGTGAACATCACCAACTCGGTATAACTTTTCACCCGAGGAGAACTTTTGTTGTTCTGGAGCAGGGAAGACGGGCTGTTCAAAGGCGAAGGGCGTCGGTGCACATAAACTACCGGACATTCTTTGCACGTTGCTGATAGAGTGGCCGGAGCTCCACAGTCCTGTCCTGAGGGGTGTCCAGTACAGATGTGCGACAACAGTCGCGCCCCGGCCGTATACGAGCAGGACGGAAAACATTCGCTGCACAGCCCGAGACACAAAGTTTGAAACATTTCACATTATAACAATAACGTGCGTTCTTACTCACACGAGTTATGAACCATACTGCAACAAAGTTAACAATAAAGCACACACACTTTAAAAAAAAGCCACATAAATATTTTAAGTAAATTTTGCACATAGACTCGTGTAATGGGATTTAACAAAATGTATTTATTCACATTTTGTATTTATTATTTAGTTTATAACGAGTATAAGCGCGCGTTGACAATGTGCTGAGATAATGAATGTAGTGGATCTCCAGAAAGTGTGTAATGGATGATAAGGTATGTAGTAAAATACATATGATTTCCAGCTAAACTACATTACCAAAATATCTGCAAACTAAAATTAACGGTTAATAGTCACGAAAAATGGCATTTTGCACAAACTAGCTCATCCCCCATAAGTTTCTTCTATCGGAATGCACAAATTATGATTTTTAATTAGAAATGAAAGAGTATTAAGCTGTTACACAAGCAACAGTAGCATAAATAACGTATCTAAAAAACCCATCATTGGTCGCGTATGAGCATTTCTATCGCACTACAAATTTCATAAGATAACAGACAAGCTGGTTGCCAGGAATGAAGCATTATTGACCTTGGGACAGGTTTTTAATTACTGATGTTCACAGTGTGTGAGCATTTTTTTTTTTTTTCATCGGGCGACCATTCGCGTTCCTTAAAACTGGAGCAGACAGATTTTAATATTATTATTGTCACTGATGGTGATAAAGTTACAAATGAAGCAGGCATATAAATATATACATATTGTTCACATACATATTGCATTTTACACCGTAAAAAAACGTAATACTTTCAATTGTCGTGGACATGTTTTACAGAATGTGATAGGCCCCTAAGTTTCGAAAGAAAAATTTACAACTTTAGTTACAAAACCTNTCGTGGACATGTTTTACAGAATGTGATAGGCCCCTAAGTTTCGAAAGAAAAATTTACAACTTTAGTTACAAAACCTTTTACCTACAAGCACTTCATAATGTGAAAGGTGAATAGATAAGAGAGACAAAAAAATATGTAGGCCTAATATCTTCTACAAATACTATATCGATTTCATTATAATGCTGGTATGCAAACATGTTCCATACGCAAATACCTAAGCAGTTCTTAAACGATAGATTTTAAACAGCATTAAATTTCAATTTCCAAAAAAAAAAACATATTGTGCTGAATTTATAATGGCTCTACTAAAGGCGAACAATGATAAATGCCATCAGTATCGGAGTCATTATTATTTCCCATTCTCTACTGCGGGCTCACAAAAAATTCGCGCTCGCACGACCCGAGCTGCTGTGCGATGAAGATCGTGCTCGTGGCTGCTCTCTCTCCGGGATCTGCCCGCCCTTTGGGACCAGCGAAGGCGAGGACTTCTGCTAGTGTTGTGGGACTGCAGCAGCTTGGATGCGGTGACTATTCCGCAACTCATCGCGTCCCCAGGTGGCGGATAGGGGATCCCCAGGCCCTGGGGTGGCTGGGAATACTCGAATACAAGCCCGCGGACCAACTGGCCGGTGCGACAGCGCTGTCGTCGTGGACGTCGGGGACCTGGGTAGCTCAGTACGAGATGGCGAAGCGCATCGTGCGGGAGGCAGCCCAACGATCAAGGCGGGGAGGGGGATCTCGAGGTGCTTNCAGTACGAGATGGCGAAGCGCATCGTGCGGGAGGCAGCCCAACGATCAAGGCGGGGAGGGGGATCTCGAGGTGCTTAAACATGCGAAGTGTAGCGAACCTCACTGCTGTATTCTGCGGGCTGCTGACTGCGGATGCGTGAGGAATGGAATGGAATGCGTCGGACCTCGGGAGTTTCCTGCCATCAATCTTCACTCCTGGGCCAGCGGATTCACCACCAGACCTGGTAGGTCCCGGATGTCATGCCGAGCTTGAACTCACCCCGACCGACGGACTACTTTGGGGGGGTGGGGAGATGATGGCTCCTCATTCGTTGGCTCCCCGCCTTTACCCACGGCGCGGCGTGGAGATCCTGGTGTCAGCGCGGAAGAGCGAAGATGGAGTGGTGCCATGACTGAGCTGCCCAGTTTGCCGACGCACTCGACGAGAAGCAGGGGGAGGGGGGCTGCATCGAACAGCTGCTGTCAATATTATTGTGCTGGTACGCCTGCACATAAATATTGACAGCAGTTCAACCTCAAGGGCACTTGCGCCCACAGCCCCACCCCTTTCTCTTCTAGATTTTTAACTCCACATCAAAAAGCATGGAATCCACACCTGCNGACAGCAGTTCAACCTCAAGGGCACTTGCGCCCACAGCCCCACCCCTTTCTCTTCTAGATTTTTAACTCCACATCAAAAAGCATGGAATCCACACCTGCTGTCTCCTGTAGCATTTTCATTCATGCATGAATAAGTTTGGAACTTCTTTCCTGTCGGGAGGGTTTTTACGGTGCCTAAAATGGCCCCCCCTCCCCTCTTCTTAGCTATAGCCAAAGCTTTAGGAGCACTTAGGGATATGCAGTTCATGGCCTTAATTGCGGCCATGGCTGCTTTAATCCCTCTTTGCAGCGATGCACGCCTCCTTGCATGTAATTCCCTCTCCTGTAGGCGTATGGGGCCTAGCCCTGAGACGCATCGTAAACTCCCGTCCCTACCTCGGACGGTACACTTAAAACTTAGCAATAAGATAGGTTAGAAAAATAAATTCGCGCTCGCGCCGCGCATTTCAGATTGCCTCTAGACAGCGTCTGTTACGGTCGTAATTTAGAGCTACCGAGGTGCTTCCCCTACAAATAAAACTTATAAACAACATAGCTAATACATTTCTTCATACAAATCCAAGACCTCCCGTCATATTTAAATCAACTAAACATTTTTAAATACCTAATTTCTTCTCTTTTAACACACCGAACGTATGGAACTAGCGGGGCCTGCCTTGATTGACCGATCTCTCCACCGGGGGCGGGGCCTTGCATCTCCCCACCCAGAGGTGGCAGCACTGTCTCCTTTCATACGTGATGCTCTCGAAGTTTACAATTCTAGTTTTTAAGAAATACCGCCTCCTATTTTATTTTACTTTGAATTACTGTTACCATTAACAGCAATTAACAAAAACGGCAGCCAACGTATGTTTCCAACCTGTCTTAGGGCTCGGGTACCTTACAGCGCCTCAGGGATTGAGAAATGATTGAAAATACAAAATATGATCAACAACTACCAAATATATATATATACACACATACATACATACATACATACAACACCTCATGATCACAATTATTAACATCTAATTTCGCTACAGGCAACATCTTTACCCTTGACCTAACGCGAATAAATTCACGGGACTATTCAGGCTTAGAATCAGCTTTCATACATTAAAATACTGGCCGAGGGTTTTAATAAATTCTCGTCCAGTCTATAACTAAACCTGTATTTTTCAAAACACCGAATTAAAAGGGACAATACCAGGTAGCAGCCTAATTGCCACCTCCTCCCACGACCTCTGTGCAGGCAGAGTCGGGGGGGAGGTTAAAAGCTCATGGGAACCAGGGCTTGCCGGGGAAACTCTGCTTGCTCCAAGATCTAAGCGAGCATGGCTTACGAACGACAGTTTTATGGGTGCGGGGGGAGGGAGGAGGTTAGCCTCTCTTTTCTGCCACAATTCAAATGAAAGACAACTGGGGCGGACAAGAAGAACCATCCCCAGGGCTTGTACTACCCCCCGCGCTGAGGAGCTTGCTCCAGCGATGAAAAGCGGCGGCGGTCACTGTAAGTCCAGAGCTGCTGGTGTCCGTCGTGCAAACAGCAAGTTTTCCTCCCGCGCGAAGGTCGTCAAGGGGGGATGTAATTACCTGAGAGCACTTTGCGCCGACCAGTTAAATATGCGGGTGCCCTGTTTACCAGTGACTTTTCCATTGACGCACGCTTCGGAGAGAGGCCCGGGCGCGCAAAGCAGAGGCGGGGTGGACGCAAAGCGCGACTCGTTAACGGGACAAATTAATTTCCCGGCATTCGCGAGGTGGGTTTACGGTACGGAAGGGGGTTGACCGTGTTTGCGGGGAGCGGGCCAGTCACACTCGGGAGGGCAAAACGGCGGGCGAAGTTTCGCGGCCCTGCCACCGCGCGGAGGCGCCACTGTCGCGGGCGGGAGAAGGGCGGAAGAAACCAAAGAGGAACTGGGGGAAAGGGTAGGGTCGAGACGGGCGAAAACAAACAGAACATGAAGCAATTTGCGGAGAGGACGGCCGGGGCTATACAGGCGCGTCGTGGAGGCGGGTCCGCTTTGTGAGGTCCGGTGATGAGTTGGGCCTGCCGCCGCTCGCCATTTCGCCACCGGCCCACGGACAAACAGGACCGCGCCGCTCTATCCCGCACTCTTCGCGTCGCAAGGTTGTTATTTTGCCCACCTACATTCTTTTCACACGCACGCCAGAAAGGTTCAGGATGGTTTTGTTCTTTTTGACGTGGACATCCATTTAAAATCATACCTACAGTCAATTCAAGGTTAATTCCAACTTTCCTGAAGCCCTGCCAAAGTTCTGCTTTCACGATATTCCTCTGCCTAATGCAAACCAAGTTTGACCAAGTCTATNTTTCCTGAAGCCCTGCCAAAGTTCTGCTTTCACGATATTCCTCTGCCTAATGCAAACCAAGTTTGACCAAGTCTAGAAAATTACACCGAAGGGACAACTCACCGCGTTCGTGCGCACTCAGTTTAATTATAATTTTTATAATAACTATTTCTTATTAGGCATTACCAGCACAACTATTTTCTTTAAAGTTTCAATCATATTAATTATAAATTGAATATTATAATTTATCGGTAAAATACACGTGAAAGTTAACTTTAACCAAAAATAACATACTTTCATGTTAACAGACGTATAAAACGCTTTTGATATGTGAGATATTTTGGAATCAACCAAACACGTCACGGACAGGGTAATTTTTTTTTTGAAGGTTGGTTAAAAAAAAAATGTGAAGAAACCTTGAATGGAATATACATGCAGGGTCCCGTAGACGGAAACGATGACGCAACGTTTGCAGGGTGATCCATTCCAACACAGTAAATTGGTTACTAATTGCACGAGTGAAATTAATGTAATCTCGTTCGACTGGGTGTACGAACAACGACGCGAGCAGGACCTTAAGTTGGTGCGACGCATGCGCGAGTCACGGAAGAGGGCCCGCAGTGACTGGTGGCCATTTGGAGCGTGGGCGAAAATTCCCAAGCGGAATATCTCTAGATTTGTGTGAGCTAGCGCGCTTATTTTGGTGCCAAACGAAGGATATCGTCTAGGTCTGTCAATTTAAGACATAGGAGGCAAGTTTCCATTTCGTTACTTTCGTTTCATTCTCATAACCCAAAGAAAATATCCCGGACATAGCAACATCCCATTCTTACGTTCTTGCTTTTGTGATACCAAAAGTCAAAGAAGGTGAAATGGGCGGCTTACGTACCAAACTTACCAAAGTCACGTTAAGGTTAGGAGCAAAACGAGATTTCTTAATGCCGTTACGTGCGCAGCGTTCCAAAAGCTAACTTTTAATTAAAATTTTAAGCTACGTGGATAATAAAAGAGAAGGGTTTTACTTAGTTACGAAGTTATTTTATATTTTAATTGTGATTATTGGAGTTATCCTGTTTGTTTTAGTAGAAAATGGAGAAGATCTGGTACATTGCTGACACCAGCGCTTACCTAGTGGCGAANAGCAAAACGAGATTTCTTAATGCCGTTACGTGCGCAGCGTTCCAAAAGCTAACTTTTAATTAAAATTTTAAGCTATGTGGATAATAAAAGAGAAGGGTTTTACTTAGTTACGAAGTTATTTTATATTTTAATTGTGATTATTGTAGTTATCCTGTTTGTTTTAGTAGAAAATGGAGAAGATCTGGTACATTGCTGACACCAGCGCTTACCTAGTGGCGAANAGTTATCCTGTTTGTTTTAGTAGAAAATGGAGAAGATCTGGTACATTGCTGACACCAGCGCTTACCTAGTGGCGAAAATTTTTCCTCTGCCAAACTTTTTTACATTAATTTTCCCAACCTGTAGTAGAAGTAACCTAAGTCACGTATAAAATCTGCGCACAAATCCATGGCTTAAGGTGGTCGTCATACTTGGAACTATTTTTGCATTTGAGGCTCAGAAGCGCTGGAGTTAGAAGGGCTTCACTGTCATGCATCATTGCACCGCTATGCGCAAGGCTTTGAACTGAGGTGTGCATGCGGGACTTTGAATGGTGACCCTATCATTTTGAAGTTCAATACAGGCTTCTATCGAAGTTTTGCTCATGCCCGTGAAGTATGTTTTAAAATACAGCAATGTAGGTAGTGTAAATATGGGGAAACGGGGACAATGTATTTTGAATGGGAGCTGTCCTGCTGCAGCTGCGACTGAGAGTCACCTACAGAGGATCATCTAGGGCGAGCTTCACAGTCTTCAGCTCGACTCAGGGGGTGCTTTGAAGCCCTGGACTCGGGATTGTCAAATGTACCCAAAGGTGCTCAGCAGTTACGCCCACTATCACTTCAAGCATGTGGTTTTTCTGGCAACCATATTGGTTTATAGCAATAGGGTGTGTCAAATCAAACAGCTGTATTTATTATTACTTTTAAAACATTTGTCTTTAATATAAAACATTTAAGAATTTTTTTTCTTAATTCATACTGAAATTGTACATAGGGTATAGTGGAACCATGCAAAAATCTCTGATTCAGTTACTACTTTTCCGGTCTCCTCTCCTGAAGTATAATTAATACACGATGTCAGAATTTGCAAATTATTCTCGGCCTCGACTTTTTTGTTGACATAAATATGGTACACTGATTATTTAAATGTATGCATAGGTCATCCAAGCCCATCATATGAGTAACGACTCTCTGCACAAGTATAATATAAGCATGGTATGGATCAGCATCTAACAACAATTTTAAAAGCATAGTTGTCTATGGTGTAGGAACGAATAGGCCCTTGAGATTTGGAATGAACAAGGGTGGGTCGGGTGACAGTCTTATCTTTCGTGCTGTTCGCAGATATCAATCCTCTCCGCAAAACCCAATCCTCTGCAATCTGCACCAATCCTCACCAATACTCAGCAATACTCNCGCAGATATCAATCCTCTCCGCAAAACCCAATCCTCTGCAATCTGCACCAATCCTCACCAATACTCAGCAATACTAGCACCAATCCTCGTTAATCCTCAATAATCCTCCGCACCTATCCGCACCGATCCTCAACAATCCTCCGCACAATTCGGCACCAATTCTCAAAAGTTTTCCACNAATCCTCCGCACCTATCCGCACCGATCCTCAACAATCCTCCGCACAATTCGGCACCAATTCTCAAAAGTTTTCCACGCCAAACTGCACCAATTCTACACAATCCTATGCACCAATCCTCAACAATCCTCCGCGCCAATCCTCATCAACCCTCATCACCAATCTGCCCAAATCCGCAACAATCCTCCCCACCAATCCGCACCAATCCTCAACAATCCTCCGCACCAATCCTCAACAATTCTTTCACCAATCCGCACGAATCAATAGTCCTCCGCACCAGTCATCATTAATCCTTCATGCCAATCCTCACCAATCCTCAACAATCATCTGCATCCATCCGCGCCAATCCTCAGTAATCCTCCTTATCACTCTGCATCAATCCTTCACAATTCTTGCCAATCCTCGCCAATCCTCCGCAGCAATCCGCAGCAATCCTCAAAAATACTCCACACCAATCATGCGCACCAGTCCCCGCCAATCCTCACCAATCCTTCGATCAATACCAATCCCTCTTTCATTCCTTCGACCAATCCTTCGGTTTGTACCCTTCACCTCCCATAAATATAAAAATTACATTCATTAACTATCTCCATATTTGTACATGTTAACCGAATTAACACGTTTCGCCTTTATAATATATTCATCTCATCACAGAGTGAAAACAGCACTTTTTTTTTTTTCTAAATACGATAGAAAAATTATTTTTTAATAATTTCGGGTTATGAACTGAGGGTCCACGACATACCTAACAGATTAATATGGCTTAAATATATATAATAGGCACGTATAAGCATGTGAACAGGCAGAAAGTCACGTACAAAGTTAGTTACAAATGATATGAAACTCATGTCATTAGTACAATTCCTAACCTCTTATTGCATTGTGACTATAGAATTATTCCTCTAAAACTCACGTTTAATCTTCATTATATATTCCTCCCATCACTGGGTAAGAACAGAAGATTTTTTATAAGTCCGATAGAAAATTAATATTTTTATGTTTTCGGGTTTCTAACTGGAGGCCCTACGCCATGCCTAACTGATTAATATGGCTTGAATGTGTATATTGAGCACTATAAGAACGTTAACAGACAAGAAATCACGCACAAAGTTCGTTAAAGATGATCCGAAACTCATTCCATTAATCAATTTGCAAACCTTGCATACCCCTATATTAATTATTCTTCTAAATCTTCCTTTTCGCCTTAATTACATATTCCTGAAAAATTCTCCCATCACGAAGTGAAAACAGCATTTTTTTTTCTAAGTCCGAGAGAAAATTACTTTTTTATATTGTTGGGTCTCGAAGTGAATGTCCCTACGTCATGGATAAGGCTGAAATGTGTATATTATGTGTGCGTAAGCACGTAAACAGACAAAATATCACATACAAAGTTCGTTAAAAATTATCCAATGGCCAGGACGGTATTCGAACTGGGGTCGCTATATCTCCCTATATCTTCTTTATTCTTCGTCCAAAATGTGGCTAACAACATACTTTTAACGTTTCATACACCTTATATTAATACCTAATTAATTCCAGCGATTTTTATTAATGTGTCACTTAGGTGGTTCTTCCATAGAAACCCAGTAGTATGATTATGTTGCTTTTGGGGTAAGGGCAACAAATATGGCCGCCATGACGTCACAACATGATAGCTAACAAGTGATGTCGTCAATTATTACTGCTGCATCGATGGGTACTGATTCCACAGACGATTATGATGGGACAGTTAATGCTAAAATCGAAATGAATGCAGTAGAGTCGGTTTGTGTGGAATGTACACTTTCAAAACTTTCGCATGAAACCGAAGAACTTTAAAATAAACGGTCGTCGGCGCTTAATACTGATGACCATACAACTGCTTCAAAGAAAAGTAAACTTGATATTGAGAATCGAACAGGAGGTGAAGACTATCATGAATACTGCACTGATGATGACTATGTCGATGTTGATGGAGCTGAAGATTATGGCGAATTTCTCGATGCACTGACACACCCCTCAACCACATTTGCAACAACAAGCGACATGAAGAAGGTGGAAGATGCTGAGAATACTGATTACCTATTTCCCGAAGACCCCAACGAACTCGTTGATAGACTCAGACACTTGATTCACATGCAAAAATGCGGCTACCTCTCGCACATAGTTAATATACCTTTAGTCATTAGACAACTGAACGAGAGAGGTTATATCGCATATTGTGATGAACTGATTTCTTCTGAAGTTGTAATGTGTAAAATAAAGATTAAAAAAAAAAAGAATTGTGTTCTAATTTTTTTTGTGTGTCATATGCTTTCATCTCTCACAACTTTTCAGTGGTGCATNACATGAAGAAGGTGGAAGATGCTGAGAATACTGATTACCTATTTCCCGAAGACCCCAACGAACTCGTTGATAGACACAGACACTTGATTCACATGCAAAAATGCGGCTACCTCTCGCACATAGTTAATATACCTTTAGTCATTAGACAACTGAACGAGAGAGGTTATATCGCATATTGTGATGAACTGATTTCTTCTGAAGTTGTAATGTGAAAAATAAAGATTTAAAAAAAAAAGAATTGTGTTCTAATTTTTTTTGTGTGTCATATGCTTTCATCTCTCACAACTTTTCAGTGGTGCATTGAGCACTCGAGTTTTAAGCTAAGGATGCGCATACAGATTGTTATTGAAGGTGTTATTTACAAAAAAAAAAAAGCATGGTAGTGGACTGCATACAAAATGTTAACTCAGTCAACATTTACAAATATGGAGATGGTGAGTTAATGTAATTTCTGTGTGTTTGGGGAATTGGGGGGGGGGGATAAACTGAAGGATTGATCGAAGGAACGAACGAGGGATTGGGATAGATAGAAGGATTGACGAGGATTGGTGAGAACGATTACGCAGGTTTGTTGAGAATTGATGCGGAGGATTGGTGCGGATTGGTGTTAATGATTGTTGAGGATTGGTGAGAATTGGCGCAGAGGCTTGTTGATGATGGTGCGGAGGATTGTTGAGGATTGGTGTGGATTGGTTAGGAGGATTGTTGAGGATTGGTGCGGAGGATTGTTGTGGAATGGTGCGGAGGATTGTTGAGGGTAAGTGAGGATTGGTGCGGAGGATTGATTAGTATTGGTGAGGATTGGTGCAGATTGCAGAGGATTGGGATTGCGGGGAGGTTTGATATCTGAGAAGAGCACGAAAGATAAGACTATCACCCGACCTGCCTTCGTAAATTCCAAGTCACAAGAGTCTATTCGTTCGTAAACCATAGACAACCATGCTTTTAAAATTGTTGGTAGATGCTGATCCACAATGTTAATGGTTCCGTTAAAAACAGGGAATTTACACATGTTGTAACTTAGTTCAAGCGCCAGGTAGTCGACCGCCTAAATTAGGATTCCAGCCTGGAACTCATGTTCCTAAGGTGTCTTAGTTAGCGTGCTCGACCGTTGGAATTTAGACTTTTTTTTTTTCCTCTGATGCACAGATCTAACATGTATCTTAAAATTACTGGCTGAGGAATTGGGACGGCTCATGATGAGGAGCTACGCTGGCCTGGAATCCGGATGAAAACAACTTACGAGAAACTATCCTCTGTGCTGTCAGCCCGACTCGAACACAGGACTTCCCGGATGCGAGCCATACTCGCTGTTGCAGGATCAAACAAGCTCGTTATCATAGGTGTTCATGTTTTGCCACGTACTTACTTGCGCAACAAATTCCACTGAATAATTGGCATACAATTTGCAATAGTTTTCCAACCTCAAGTTAACTTTTTAGCTCATGTCTCTTAGGGGACGCTGTGGTAACAAACTGGGCAAGCATTCGAGAGGACATGAGTTCGATTCCCGGTCCGGCCATTCTGAATTCGGGTTTGCGTGGTATTCTGGAATCACCCCAGGCAAATTNGACATGAGTTCGATTCCCGGTCCGGCCATTCTGAATTCGGGTTTGCGTGGTATTCTGGAATCACCCCAGGCAAATGCTGGAGTGGCTCCTTTATTCAGGTCATAACAGGTTCTTCCCTCTCCCCACTCATTGTCCGAGTTACATTGTCTGTCTTTGATGACGCAGCCATCGACAAAATAAACAAATTGCTTCTTATACCGTCCAAACCAGTTACAAGTTATGCAATTTTTAACAACCGAGGTTAAGACTAACCACNAACAAATTGCTTCTTATACCGTCCAAACCAGTTACAAGTAATGCAATTTTTAACAACCGAGGTTAAGACTAACCACCGCCCTCATGTATAAAGAATTATTATTGTCAAACACAAATCAAATTACAATTAAGACTTCTTTGAATAGTACTTAATGTATTTTTATTAAAAAATTGAGAACTGTGAAAAGAATATTCTCGATTAGATTTTTAAGTGAGCATAGAACATTGGTACGAGAATTATCCAGTCTGTATGAAAGGAACTGAAAGAGAATTAATCCGTGTTTGTTTTATAAATACATATATTCACAAGTACTTGTAGGGCATAGATTTTTTTTAAGCTTATATTGAAATTGCTTTGCTATTATAAATTCGCATACTCAGTCCAATATTTCATAAAGCTCCTTTTTCCGTAATTTATGGAATTTTTCATAAATATGGACAGCAATTTTCATGAAATTCATACTGTGGCAGTGTCCTACGTCCTTTTTGCGTTGTAGCCCGTGTCATTTGTTCAACAGCAGCCACTTTTGGTACAATTATTTTTCTCCGCTTTGACAAAAGGTATATTATTCTTCCATTGTATATTTGAGTTATACGAGACAAAAGAGCGTGTTGAATACGTAGGAAGCAGAGTGTGTTTTCAACAAGCTGCAGCTGTAGGTTTGTTACTAAAATATAAGTTGAAAGCTACAACCTACGGTCTAAAGTTTGTAATATTTTAAGTTGGAACAGAAGTCCTTTTTTACAAATGTTATAAAATATGTATTTACAATTTAGCCTAATTTCTGGATGATACAACCATTGGAAAACGTCGTTATAATAAAAACATTTTCTATAAATAATTGGCGTTTTTATTCTTATTTTTGTTTTATTAACGAATGCACACGGATCTTACAATCTAATTTTAATACAGTTTATTTCATTTCCATTATAAACATAGGTGAAATCAGTTTTTTAAGATATGGGGATAGACAATTTTATTTCAAATAAAAGATTTTAATGCCAAAATTGGGCTTATTTAGAAGCCGGTACATGTGAATGATTCAGTTTACATGTTTAATATAATTCGTACAGATTCTATACATTGTAAATTTAAGTTTTATCTACATGACATCGCACCATATCAGTAATCCATGTGTACACATAGGCACACAAATGTTATTCGTATTTGTTAACTGTAATTTCATTATTACAACTAAATTACAATAAAATCTTTTCTGTGCGAAGCCCATGCGATTAAGAGGTTTCATAAAACGAAATAAGCACTTTAACTACATGTAAATATTAACTATGTTTTTATTTCCGTTCACCCAAAGCAACAGCTAATAATGTATAATTTTGTAAATAATTTATTAAATTACTGTATTAAATGATTTATAACAGTCTTCATAGTTTTTTCTCTTGTTGTAAAATGCCATTTTCATTACTGCAAGGCTGTGTTTTAAATTACTTAAATAGTGTACTTAAATAACAATGCCATTGCTACAAACACATGCACGGAAAAATATTTGTATGATACTGAGTTTATGGTGTGTACAGAAAAATCACCAAATTTCGCAGAATCTTAAAAGGCCTGTAATTTTTAGTAAGAAGTAAATTACTAACTCGAATCACATAATTTAAAACCACTATGTTTATTCCAATACTTTTTGTTTTATTGCATTTTTTATTTATTATAAATTGACAGACTTGTGCATTGTTCAAACATGATGTAAATACTAATCAACGTTTAATTCTATTAAAAGTGCGGGTATTTTCGCATTCCTGTAGAAAACATAAATATATTAAATAGTTACATAGCTGTGACATAGATATTACAAAACAAAAATAAGTGAAATTAATTAAAACCATTGGTTAACATTCTACAATATTTTGTATTCACTATCAAGTAAATTAATTACATTATTACTTACAACTTATACGCATTTGATCAAAATTTTCATTATAATCAAATTTATTTTGATCATTATTTATGTATTTAGATAGTTGGCATTTATCACAATATTACCACGTAACTGCACGTTTTACGTATATTTTACGAAACAGTATTACAAACGTTGGATCTATGAATGTATGTCACAGAATAAGTCAGAAATTGTATCCAGCAGCTACAAAAGAGTCGCATGTCAAAGTACAGAGACAAACGAAGTCACGTCAGGTAAGTTGATTATACGCAAAATGTCATGACTATATTATATCGGCGCTGTGCCACGGAGCACACTGAAATTTAATCACTGATTATTAATATTTTTAATACTTTTAAAAAACTTATACTAATAGAAAAAATTTACCAGCTTTCAAACTGATGTTTTGAGTGAGTTATCAAAATACATCATTAAAATGAAGAACTTTATGAAACAGAAAATAGTTATAAGTATACACACATTACCAAATACATAAAAATATTATCTGTAATACATTTTCTTTTGTTACATTCACATGAGTACCGTGTGTATCGCTACACAAAAATGTATGCGTTAATACTGATAGTCAACAAACTTCTAGTAGCGATAGCTCTCAAAAATGAGAATTCTACTTATCCAAAAAAAAAGCAGATGGAAACCTGCTACGAAAGTGCCTGGTAAGTCGATTTTAAAGTGGTTTAAAACGACAGTATTCCCAGATTTTTCTATTCCCGATGTTATTTTTGTGGATGCACAAATCATGTTATGTACATTCTACTGGTAAGTATTGCAAAATATATAACGTAGTATGACGTCATGCCAATACATACATGTAGTTGAGGTGTTGTATGATATTTTTGGTAACTACTTTCACTTTTTTGCTGCAACACACAAAAATTATGGAACTAGCCGTATTATTTGATTCACCAAATGTTGGTTCATAAATAAGCAAACTCGGTTTTGATACAGAAGAGAGCGAAGTAAATTGATCGTTTTAATGGCGTGGACTATCCGCAACGAAACTGCGGGATGAATGACTTTTCTTTGATTCGGACGTATCAAGCCTCGTTAAGAGTCGGTAACCCTTAACCGACATCAGGCTTGGCCAGTATTTTCCACACGTTAGCTTTAGCGGAAGGTTGCATGCAGCATTTGTACGTCTCAAATTCGTGCACCTCATTTGAGCAAGGAAAGGTTTTTACATAGACAGCCCCCTTCCCAGCCTTTTGGTTGACGCACTAGGATGGAGTCTCTTTGTCCTCGATTCAGCGATTTTCGGCTGGAACGCCACGTTTCTATTTAGTCTCCTTCAAGTGGATTTTGGGGGAAATGGGCTCAGTTATTTCTGTTTCGAAAGAGATCTACGTACTAGTGTGCCACTTCGTCGATTTTATCCTTAAGTTCGCGTATGTAATCAAAAAAATTTCCACATCACCTTGAGTAACTTTTTGGAAAGGCTCTCACAGAAATGAAAGTTGAGTAAATTAACTAAAGTGTTATTTAAATGTTTGGCTTCTAGTTGCAATATTATTCCCGAAAAGGTTTGGGTATCCGTTCTATTACGTACTTACTAAGCATCGTATTTGTTGTTTAACCAGAAAAAACGTAACTTTATGTACAGTAATGATCGTAACTCTCTACACGAATAAAGCAATTTTGTTCGGAAATTATACTTTAAAATCGCCTTTATTTTAAGTCAGTAGTGACTAACCTTTCTTTATGATGTGCCACACTTAGAACCTTTTGCTTTAAGCATGCCCTCAAAAATCTATATTGTTATTCTAAGAATACAGTAAATAAAAACTGAAAATGCTGTACACACAATATACACTGAAGAGCCAAAAAAAACTGGTGCACCTGCCTAATATCGTGTAGGGCCCCCGCGAGCACGCAGAAGTGCCACCAGACGACGTGGCATGGACTCGACTAATGTCTGAAGGTATGCAGGAGGCATTTAAATATGCGCCAGTTTGATAAATGGTTGCACGTCTGTCACGTTTAATGATTCTCGTCAGTCGTCGTTTGTCCCGTTCGTTCACGATCTTTTTCCGGCCGCAGTGATGTCAAAGATTTGATGTTTGACCGGATTCCCGATATTCACGGTACACTCGTGAAATGGTCGTACGCGAAAATCCAAATGTTATCGCTACCTCGGAGATGCTATGTCCCATCTCTCGTGCGCCGACTATAACACCACGTTCAAACTCACTTAAATCTTGATAACCTGCCATTGTAGCAGCAGTAACCGATCTAGCTGCCGACCGCATCGCGTTACTCTGATTGGTTCCATACCTCTGTTATTTGCATACGCACGCCTATACCAGTTTTTTTGGCTCTTCAGTGTTATTAGTGTTGAAGAGAACAGAATTACTGAATGGATAATTTGTTAAGTATCAAAATAACAAGTATGCTTATAACCACCATTAATGCAATTTATAATCATACATAATGACGTGGTATCAAAATTTCCCGTTCCTCGTGCCACTGAAACTGCACACGCGTGCCACAGTTGGTACGCGTGCCGCTGGTTGGTAACTGCTGCTTAAGTAATCTCAGATAATATAAATTCTGCCACCAAGAGGCTTCAAATAATTGTAAAAAAACGCTATAACAAATAAAAATGTTTAATTATTCCCTCGACACTTGTTTGCTAGATACGGTGAGAGCTAGGGATGAAATGCCTTGCACACTCGTAAATACTGTATTATATAAATTCCATATCGTCTGGTAAGTGAATTCTGTACGTGACAGAAGCCATTTACATTTCCATTTCCGAAACCGAGGGAAATGTGGAACGTAGAATATTTTCAGCCACGTTTTATGAAATGAAAATATTATTTTGTGTCGGTTGTAAAGTACCCAGTATTTGGGGGATTAAGTTCATTTTATTTCCAAAAATTATATATATAAAAGTATTTTTTTATAATGTTAAACAAGATACGTTGTTGAAAGATGTATGCCCTCCATGGCAGTTGCTAGGGAGCATATGGAAGCGATGTATGGTAACGAATGGCTGGGGGGGATTTCCCTTCCCTGCCGCGGAGTTGTAGGTGGCGGCACGTGTGGATGAGAGCTGGCGCGTTTTTCGAATGTCACGTTTGTTTAAAAGAAACCCGAAAAAAAAATGAAATTTCCCTCCACCACATATAACCAGCAGCGATGCTGGAAACACGATAACTCGCCCTCAGCGCTACATGTGTTCTTGACGTGTCTTGTTGCAAGTACCCCGCCACTACGAAGTGCAATCACAGCTCTAGCTAGCTCTGGGAGGTTTTGCAGTGCCAGTTCATACTGAGAGTAGAACAGTTAAAGAGCTAATGTATTTCTGGCCTTCAAGGGAACGTTGCTTGAGATGCTGTCAACGACGTATTGATAATGCTTCAACGTTCAATTATGTCCTGGCTAATTGAAATGAAATTTTAAGAAATCAAGGAAATAAGAAATCTGAAAAAAACTATTATGCACTTTTTTAAAAATATTTATGTTGTTTTTCAGACAATTCTTTCAAAAATTCCGCTATGTAAACGAAATCACTTAAGTAACATAAATGAATGGACAGAACTTCGACGCGCATTTACGGCGTGTTCTCGTAAATGCATCTATTCCACAAGTTGGAAAATGATTCCACGTGAGAAATCACGTATAAAAGATATGTACGACTTGTAGCCTAAAAATTATTCTTAATGTTGTTATTCACTCTTGGAAGTGAGAAAATAACCACCACTTAGTAAAAAGTATTGGAAACTATTAGATATGAAAGAAAACAAATTTCCCCCAATGTAACAGCAAACAAAGATGATCACTAAACTCTGAAGGATTGCTACTGTCATGACAGCAAATGTTGTAGAACACGGGTGGTGGGGGGAAGGGGGGCGTGTCCCCATCAACACTTTTCCTGTGCCCCCCCCCCTCCCCCTAACTTGTCACAGAAATACGTTTTTTAAGTTATTATTTTCGGCTACTATTATATTGCTGTATACAAATTAAAACGCTGCGTGGCTTTTAAGCTACTGAACCAAGTATTCTTACATTTGGTCTAATCTTTTTCATTAAAGTTTTTAGCGTTTAAATTATGGAAAAGCTAACAGGTGACACTTAACGCTTCCAGTTGCATTTAGGACTTAAAGTTTGACATCATGACCACATGCGGCATTACAGGGAAAATTTTATCTGACAGATTTCATTAGGCATAAATTTTGAATAGTTCCTTCCATATCTGAATACAAATAACGTTTTCCAATTGAGTATAAGTAGATTTGTGTTTTGTTTTAGCATGAAAGTATAATATTTTTATTATTTAACTGATACTTGCAGTTTGCTCCCTATGGGGTTGTAGTTAACACTGGATTAATACATTAAAAATCATTAGACATTTTCACAACAGATTTTCTTTTCGATGTTCACATTACATATCAATAAATTTTGAAAATCATATTTCGAATATTTGTGGTGCGCAAGTTCCTGAAAACTGCGTTCCTGTCAGATTCCCTTAAGACAAAAATGCTACCTGCATTGGTAACTTGTTGCACTTTTTCACGTCATAGGTACTTCAAAACACTTATTTGACAGCATACAAGTTAAGCCAATTGGATGCCGACCATAGCTGAATTAAAATAGTTTCATGTAAAACTGTTGTAAAATTGCTCCAAGTTTAGGCAATTGCAAGAGTAAATACAGACATTCCCTTTATGAGGAGAGGCTCATTGAAATAAAATGTCAATATTAAATAATGCAGCTGTGTTTCGCTGGAACAGAAATGGAGGAAATACAAGGGGGAAAAACAACTCTAGAATAGAATAGCAGTTGCATTCGGTAGGCGTCGATCTCACGACCGTCCTAGATAGAGCAAGTGTGGTACACCACTGCAGCAAAACCAAGCAAACTTCGTGATTACGTAGTAGTTAGTTTCTATCAATCTTATTTTTAAAAACATATTTAAAACACAGTTTTTTAAGTGCAACAATGTCTAATTTGTGTATTTATTGCAAAGAGTTCATCTTGGGGGAGGGGGTAAATATTTTGCAAGAGAAATTATTTTATTAACCTCTGGTGTTTTTTCACTTATTTATATTAGACGCTTTAATCACATGAAATAAAGTTACGAGAGAGAGAGAGAGAGAGAGAGAGAGAGAGAGAGAGAGAAAAAAAACTCGGCGTGGAAGAGGTCGATGCATATCTTAAGACTTTTATTCAAGGACTTATGTGTTTCCTCAAGTCAATTTTAAATAATTTTTTTTATATGTTGTGTTTTATTTATTTTTTAAAAGACTCACTTTAAAAATGTTGAATATTATCAGTAAATACTTTATGTTTTGAGTCACCGAAAAAATGTTGTGGGTAAAGCATAGTAATGGAAAAAAGTTACGCACTTAACAAAATGTGAACGCAAAATAATTAGTTAAAGAAATGAAGACCTCCAAGAAAACCGCTCAAGTACAGACAGACATCCACGACAGCCCTGCTGGGCAAAATGTCCCTGTATGCTGAGGATGTGAGTAACGTCGAAGCTGCCAAGGTTTACTGTACGAGACTGATAAAATGTATAATTTAAAATAAAATGACACACGTAGTACGACGACTTCCACCATGGAAAAATAGTGTATTCAAATGATGCACTGAGCAATCATCAAAATTATTTTTTACTGTATTCTGCTCGAGTGATATGCAGCTCCTGTTCGTTAGCATGCAGGATCCAGCAGTGTTCTTTCTCCCATTCTCAATTATTATCAAATGAAGAAACTTTTTCCTGAAATATATTTTTTGAGAGCAGTGTATTCCCTACAATTATTTTTACGGTATTCTGCACACAAATTATAAAAGACTTTGTTCTGCAGTAATGCAAACATTAANATTCCCTACAATTATTTTTACGGTATTCTGCACACAAATTATAAAAGACTTTGTTCTGCAGTAATGCAAACATTAAATGTACAGGCAAGCGGTAGAAAGATTTTTTTTACAAAAATCATATGTTGCCTACGAAACTTTAATTGTTTCAAAATTATGACATTTATTGTTATTAACAAATTTCTTAATTTACATGGGACTTGTGTTGTGGGATAGGCCTGCGGAAATGAAATAACTATAGTATTTAATTTTAAACACAATTACTCTTCCTGTTAGAGTATTTTATTATTACGAAAGTATTAACAAATAATTAAGTTTCTCAACGATCCCTCGTATTAATGGTTAAGATTAGGATTGCATTATTGCGTGGTTTTGATAGTAACCTGTAGATTATAAAATAAAATATTAGTTAATATAAGTTTCTGTGTGCCTGAGAAAAGGAAATCTGTCACAGATAATGTGTGATAAGTACGTGTCTGCTCACAAATACACGATCTTGCTAAGAGAGAGAAAAAGCGGTAATAATATTACAAACTGATGTAGCCATATCATTTTTTTTTTTTGCGGCTAGCTACCCAACTGCAATCAAACGTTGGACGAATATTGCATGTCTATCTTAAAACGATGTTTAGTGTACACACGCATGTCTACAATATTGAACCCACGTCGCTGTGTGTACAGAGCCGCGAACTTAGCCACCTATGTGTATGTGTAATTGTGAGCATGCGTGCGCGCGTATTATAACATTTCGTTTCCTTAATAAGCCAATTTGAATTTGTTTTGTGGTGACATGCATGTAGAGTTAATTGTCTTTACTAAAAAACTTTTGACCGTCATGCTTAGATGTAGCGGGGGCCGGATAGCCTTGGGCATATCTACAGCTGACAATGTAGGACCTGCTTCACCTTACATCTGCTCGAACACCCACCTCCACATCCCTCTCCCCCCTCCCCTTCTAAACCTCATGGACTGGCCATATATCAGTGTCGCGTCACGTCAGTAGTGAGCCGCTGCGCGAATGTTCATTCAAGGACTAACCATACGAACTGCGCTAAGGACCCTCTACAACCGACATGGCATTATACACCGAAGAGCCAAAAAAACTGGTACACCTGTCTAATATCGTGTAGGGCCCCCGCGAGCACGCAGAAATGCCGCAAGACGACGTGGCATGGACTGGACTAATGTCTGACGGTATGCAGGAAGCAATTCACACCATGAATCCTGCAAGGCAGTCCACAAATCCATAGGAGTGCGAGGCGGTGGAGATCTCTTCTGAACAGCACGTTGCAAGGCATCCCAGATATGCTCAATAATGTTCATGTCTGATGACTTAGGTGGCCAATGGTAGTGTCTAAAGTCAGAAGAGCGTTCCTGGAGCCACTCGGTAGCAACTCTTGACATGTGTGGTGTCGCATTGTCCTGCTGGAATTGTCCACGTCTGTTGGAATGCACAATGGACATGAATGGGTGCAGGTGATGGGACAGGATGCTTACATATCTGTCACCTGTCAGAGTCGTATCTAGACGTCTCAGGGGTCCAATTTCACGCCAACTGCACACGCCCCATACCATGACAGAGCCTCCGCCAGATTGAACAGTCCCCTGTTGACATGTAGGGTCCATAGATTCATGAAGATGTCTCCATACCCGTACACGTCCATCCACCCGATACAATTGGAAACGAGACTCGTAAGACTAGGCAACGTGTTTCCAGTCATCAACAGTCGTTACCGCCACAACCGTCCGGGTCCGCTCCGCATTTCGAAACATAGGTGCAGTCAACAACGGTACACGAGTGGGCTTTTGGTTCCGAAAGCCCACATCAATGATGGTCCGTTGAATAGTTCCCACGCTTGCACTTGTTGATGCCCCAGCATTGAAATCTCCGCCAATTTGAAAAAAGGTTGCACGTCTGTCACGTTTAATGATTCTCGTCAGTCGTCGTTTGTCCCGTTCGTTCACTATCTGTTTCAAGCCGCAGCGATGTCGAAGATTTGATGTTTTACCGGATTCCCGATATTCTCAGTATACTCATGAAATGGTCGTACGCGAAAATCCAACTTTTTTCGCTACCTCGGAGATGCTATGTCCCATCTCTCGTGCACCGACTATAACACCGCGTTCAAACTCACTTAAATCTTGATAACCTGCCATTGTAGCAGCAGTAACCCATCCAGCAACTTTGTCAGAAGCTTGTTGTCTTATATAGGCGCTGCCGACGGTATCGCGTTACTCAGATTGGTTCCATACCTCTGTTATTTGCATACGCACGCCTATACCAGTTTTTTTTTTGGTTCTCCAGTGTAGCATGGAATTTAATACCTGTAGCTCACGTCTGTACGTAATGTGGCGTTAAGCTTTCTTATAGTATATTTTTTAAGCGCCAGTCACTCGCAGTTCCATGGAAATTATTTTTCCGCTGCTATAACGTACGTTTTTTTTTTTCTGTTTCCTGCCATCGCCTTTCCTGTCTATGAGATAGAAGTTTTCAAAACAGCGACATTACTCTATGATAGCCGCCGCAAATACAAACGAAACACGTTCAGCATGTTGAAATACGTGAACAGACACACTTCATTTTCACGACGCAGCTCGGAAAACAATTAAGATTGTAAACAGCAGATTTTTTCTTACACTGCGTTTATGCCAGCTACACTGTGATATTTATGACATTTTTTGATAGTAGACGACCCTTAAGGACGGTTGGCGGTAAATCACAAATACAGTTCCATTATGGAAATTTTAGCTTAAAACGAGATTATTAAATATTATCGTTGGTGTATTTTAATTTTCCGAGAACATTAAAAATCATATCGCTCATTAGTAAGTGACTTATGTTCCCTTCGGCATGTGTGTGCATGTGAATAAACCAAATATAATTAGTTTTTTTTTTTTTTAACACGCAACGTTTTAATACTCAAGTTATACACGGCGTCCAAGACCACACAGCAGCTGACGTGCTGTTGTGAGTCTTACCTGCTCATAAACTATTAGGATATTGAGGGATAGAATAAGGAATTAGGGTAAGCTCAGAATAAGAGTGCTTATAGAAAGAGTTAATAGAGTCTTTACTTTCGTTCTCCAGCAGTTATAAATTGTTACATAGATAATTGAGACAAGAGTCCAGCGAGAGAGAGGGACAGTGGAATAGGAAGGTAATTAGTTTAGATAGAGCGTGATAAAGAAGGAGCTCACCCGAGTCTCGCACCCTGGCCTCGTTGCCCCGATGTCGGACGTCGCCGCTCCAGGACTCGCAGCTGACCAGTCTGATGACACCCGCCGACTGCGTCGCTCACAGTCCTCGGAGTCCAGTCCACTCTTCACACTCCTCCACGTGTGTTGACACAATTCGTTCTGATTGGCTCCCGTTGTGCGCCGGAGACGGAGTGTCCTCGTCGTTTGTTCTAATTACCCGGGAATGCCGTTAGGTTAGCTGGACCCACATTTTCTGTCTCTCTTTGCGCAATTCTCCGATGATCGCTGAATTCGATTTTGGCCCGATGTTATGCTTTACAAACTCGTCTGTGGCCTCCTTCCCGACTGCTCAAACAGGTGTTGCACAACAGGAACATTCGTAACAGTGCGATCAAAGTCAGTCCACGTGCACTTGGCTCGGAGGTCATCAATACTTCCCCCCCCCCTCCTATCCCTGCAGTTGCGTCATGTTGTCGCCTGCACTCTTCACCTGTCATGACAGGTGCGTCGCGAGCCTGGCCGCGCATCCTGGCGGTTTAATTTTCGTATAACGCAGAGCTGAATGCCGCCTTTTTTTTATTAATTTTTTTTTCGAAAACAAAAATAGTATTAATATTTGGATTATACTAAAAAACATTTTTAAAAATGCATATATACAGTATCTTTTTTTATTGACAGAACTATTGAACTATTATCAGTTAAAAGTGCGATTGAACAGGGGTCTGGCCTACCGTACGTTTTATTTTGTTAAAAATTATTTAGATCGAAATTATTCAAAGTTTTTAAACTTATTTTTATATACCTTCTCGTGTATGGAAAATTAAATCTTTAAATTCGTTAATAAATGTACACATTGGCAATCCCCACTCAACAGGGGTCGGGACAGTCGAGCGACTGGACGTTTCTACGCAAACGGACATTTTTTTTCTAGGAAAATCAATAAAAATCAAAGTGACCAGCCGATGCTTTTTAATTTGTTATTAAAATTATTTCGAAGGTTACGGGTTGCTGTAATGGCCGGCCGAGGGTTTGGAGNGGGACTGAACGAGGCCGCCGGCCGCGCCTGTGACGTCATGCCAGGCAACTCCGACTCCGACATCCTGACACCCCGTGCCACCGAACCGACATTAACCTACTACTTACGTCTGTTGTGAAGTTTCAGTCTTTCGCAATCGTGCCGGGAGATGCCGCTGGTCGGCGGGATTTCTCGGCGATCTTCCGTTTCTCCCGCCCTTGCATTTCGGTGCTGCTCCAAATTCACCTCACTTCACCCTCATCGGCTCTCAAGACCCCCGATGTTAAGAGCCGCACAAATCTCTCCACTTCACTCAATCTTTAGCTCTTTTTTTGAGACAGGAAGTCTCACACTTGCGATCTGATTATTCGTTTGGTTTCCTCGTTGTTGGTGAACTATTCTTTCCCTCTTGAGCATTCGTACAGGGTATTACATTTTAACAAATGCAAATTAAAAATAGACGCTGACTGAGATCAAATAAAACTTGTACTACGCTCATTAATAACTACATTTTTATGCCGGCTTCAGACTATCAGCAAATGACGTCAGTATAAATCTGCTAATCAGGTTTCCCTCAAGCATTCCTGTATATAGTGGGATACGTTACCTTTACGGGCCATCAAGAAACTTTTGGCTAACACGGACAGTAAAAAATATGTATGGAAACGTACAACTTAATAATGGCACGAGGTAAAATATTCGAAGAGGTGACAAAATAGAAATTCAACCTCAGTAATAAAACTTCAGTTCGTTGGTTTTTGTTAAACTACATTTAATACGCAACCCAAATATCTGCTGCCAACCGCACGCAAAAGAAACACAAGAAAGCTTTACGATGATTAGATCTGAAGCATTCCGTTTTGAATATTCTTCTCTAGTGGTTCACTCAGAGATTCAATTTCTTAAATTCAATGTGCTCTGGTGATTATCCACCCCGAAGCTTTCTGCGGAAAATAATGAAAATAATGTCAACTTTCTGGACGTTTTGTGATTCTTGCTTTACGACTTTGTGGGAAAAGGAGGGGTGTAGAAATCCTCCTACTTTTCGCGAGTGGCGTTTTCATTCCTTTAATGCAACTGATGGAAGTTAGCTTAATGAAGTTACCTCATATCGTAAAGTTCCCAACCCCGAGTTCATTTTTGCTTGCCTTCCCAGGCACTTCCGCCTTCTTCTCGCCCTTTTTTTCGCCTGTTCTTCGTGGCAAGGCACGCCACACAATTATATTTTCATTCTATGTTTTTTGTTTTTTACGAGACAGCGTAGAAGTAATCAGGAATATTCAGAATATCGCGAGAGCTGGGGACTGAGAGAGAGTGAGAGATACGTAAACTAAACTGTGATTCACAACAGTAATCCTGATTAATTTTCATAATATCCTAAATATCCCAGGACTGTAACATTTCATAGCACATTTTTAATTGTATTTGTTTTCTTCAAAAAAAGAACTATACTCACTATGTTCGAAAACAAATATGCCTCACTGTTTAAAATTATGAATCTATACTCCGTAAAGCAACATCGTTGGTTCTTTGCTTGAGAAGAGACTTATGCAATAATCGTATGTCCTGCCTTCAGATTGCTAGGTTAATAATTTAACCTTTAGATCTACGCAGAACTACGTGATAGAACTTATAATGTCTCGTACGAACATTTAACTCCCAAGGTTACAACCATATTTAATTATGGCATGCAAAAAAATCAGCATTAGAAATGTTCAGGGTCATATGTTGTAGCTCAGAAGTAATACAAACAATATGAAGTCAAATTTGGTATGCCAACAGTATGTAATTTAGAACACGGAGTTCATTATTAATACCAGCGTTTATCAGCGGTTTTATAAAATATCGTTCCCTGAGTTTTTAAATTTACAAAATATATTTTACTAAATATTCACTAAGTATTCACGTGTTTCTCACCGTAGTTATTATACGAACAGTGCTCCAGTAGTCATGCAAATTTTCTGATATTTCAGATAGATAAGACACTATCCCTTGTCAGTCTTACAAAACTTAATTGTATGCGAAATCTCAGGAACCATGGAACCTTTGAAAACAATTATTTTTTTGTTTGCAATACTTTGCATTATAATTGTATCCATTCTGAAATAGTATATATTAACAACTCGTTTGGATGACAGTCCTGTCTGAAGAGTAAGATTTCTGCATTGTAATATTATAAGAAATTTTGTAAGATACGCACCAGCATTTTGGGTGTCAAATCACAGTTAATTTCACCAGATGTAATGCTTACATGAGAATTTAAGATACTTTAACATTTTAGTAGGAAATAACGGAAAAAGCCTTTTTGAACAAAGCCTGTTTTGCAGCCATTGTCTTAATAAGAACAATCAGTTAATTGAAAGTCTGATCCGCCAGCTTCTCGGTAATCGAGATCACTGAAGCTTCGCGTCAATGAAGAGAGGAGGCCGAACTGGTGACTGCTGGAGTCCAACATTGGCCTCATCGACTCTCAAGACATCTGTGTTAAGAGAGCTCTCTCTCTCTCTTTCTCTCTCTCTCTCTTTCTCTCTTTCTCTTTTTCTATCTTTATCTTTATCTCTCTTTATCTTTATNCTGTGTTAAGAGAGCTCTCTCTCTCTCTTTCTCTCTCTCTCTCTTTCTCTCTTTCTCTTTTTCTATCTTTATCTTTCTTTATCTTTATCTCTCTTTCTTTCTCTCTCTCTCTTTATCTCTCTCTCTTTCTCTCTCTCTTTCTCTCTCTCTTTCTCTCTCTCTCTCTCTTTCTCTCTCTCTTTCTCTCTCTCTTTCTCTCTCTCTATCTTTCTCTCTATCTTTCTCTCTCTATCTTTCTCTCTATTTTTCTCTCTCTCTATCTTTCTCTCTCTCACACTTTTTCTCTCTCTTTCTCTCTCTCTTTCTCTCTTTTTCTCTCCCTCTAATCTCCACCCAAAAATGGCAGGGCCGCGGTTGGCGTAGAAGTTAGAACGCTCACCACCAAGGAGAACCGGGTTCGACTCCCAGCGAAGTCAATCTGGGATTTTTCCATGTGGGAATTTAGCCGGTTGATTCCGCTGGTCGGCGGGTTTTCACGTATGATCTCCCGTCCCCCCTGCTCTTGCATTCCGGTGCTGCTCCATACTCATCAGCTTTCAAGGCTTCACTGTCAAGAGCCGCTCAAATATTTCCCGTCGTTGTTAGCATTTGTGCATGATCATGCAGTGTGAGACCTAAGCTTTGAGTTTGTTTCATACGTCATGTTCTGTGGTGCTGCTTCTTGCAAAATTAAATCCTTTGTTCTCTAGTATAACAACGACAATAAAAGTCCCTTAAATAAATTGTATTATATTTATTATTAAATACGTATTTTCTTTTTCTTCATGAACTTTCTAATTCTATCACGAAATAATTTTTAACATTTCTGCTTACAAATTTTACTATAAATTGTCACATCTCTGGTACTATTGGACCAATTTGTAGCAAACTTTGTGTACTGGTAATACATTTATTGATAAATAGATTGTTTTATCTACATTTACATCTGTTTAAAAAACATTTTGTTATTTATTTTACGAAATTTTCAATTGTTGCCCATTAATTTTTGCTAACAAACCCGTTAGAGAAGGAGTTTATTATTAGTTCAACTTGAATTTATTTGACACTTGCTTTCAAACTGGTGACGTTGCACAATTCTTAGTTTTGTATGTTACGGCTCTGGAAACATTGAACCAAATTACTCTAGAATTGTATAGTAATAGGAAACTATGAGCATCATATATAGGTTAGCCCTCTCTCTTTTATCACTATGACCTACTCAATAAATGAAATTTATGGAGTTGTAAGCTTTATTTATTGACATTTTCATGGACAGTTTCAACAGAAAAAAAAATTAGGGACATAACCAAGGTTTATAAATGTTTAACCGTCTACCCTGTGTTTTTTTTTATGTGGCCGTCATGTAGTTTACAGTTCTTAAAATACCACATTTTGTCTTGTATACGTAAAATACCCATTTAAAAAATCAGCACTGTATTTCTTGCTTCTGGAATCATCTACGTCGACCAATATTCCTTCTGTGTAATTCTTAATTTCCGTTGGCTTGTTTACGCATGGAACATATTTCATTTTTTAGAATATTAATATATTCCTTTCTAAAAAAAGGTTTACATAATGCATTCTTCCAAGCACGTTTATAATTAATCTCATGACACAGGAGACAGTATTCCAACTTCTGCCAGATTCTCGTTTTTTTTTCTCTTCAAATGCTGCAACGTTTATATTGAAAATACGCATTGTTTAAACCCACAAAATTTTTATGCGCAGTGGAAACGTATTTCTTCTTGAAAGATGGGCATAAGCTTCTAGAAGATTTCAACAAGTACACTGCATATACAGTCTGTCATAAAAGAAGTTGTATGAAACAGATGTAATAGCTCGAGGAAATGGGGCGAGTGAAGGGTGAAGAGTTTTGGGCGACTCTTACAGCGAGGTCTCGAGAGCCGATGAGGATGATTGAAGTGAGTATGGAGCAGCACCGGAACGAAGGGGCGGGGGAAACGGTAGATCCCCGGGAAAACCCGCCGACCAGCGGCATCGTCCGGCACTATTCACACATGCGACCCTTGCCGGGAACGGAACCCGGTTCGCCTTGGTGGGATACCAGTAGTCTAGCTACTACACCACCGCGACCCCGGCATGCTAAGTGTTTAAAACTTAAATTCTTGCAGGTTATAATTTAATTTATGTTCGAATTCGTTAACTCCATAAGCTAACTTGTTTTTATAAACACTAGTGTCCCGAAAGTGTAACCCCATCACTCCATTGTAATGTGTTAGTTAAACATGCGGGTGTTTTAGAGCATGTACGTTCGATGATGAGGATACTTCTATAAGAATTCTAAAACAAAAATAATAACGTTTAGTGGAATAAAATACGGTATTCTGTTTCGTCAGTCTCTTGTTACTTCATTTTTTTAAAATTGCTTGAGCAGAAGAAGGTATTTACCATGTTTTGAGACAGTCAGCACAGAGTATGGCAAGACAGCGAGTCTCAAAGAACCGTCAGCAGCCCTGACTGAAGAAGGAATCTCATCTGCCGTAACAGAAAGGCGAGCTTAGCGCGGGGCCGTGGACTCCAGGGCGTATTGCTGGCTCAGCTTGCTTATTTCCGAGGGTGGTCCTCTCCCCTTCCCGAAGGGTGGACGGGGGTGAATGGCGAGGTATGGAAGCGTTGCTCGGAGATCTCAGCAGCGCTGTGTGGGTGTTGCTGTGCCGGCTCTGGAATGAGGCCCCGGGAGGGAAACGAAATTGCCCATGCCAGGTGCGTGGGAAGGGAATTTGTGAGTACAAGCTGTGTGTTTGCCCACTCCGACAACTCATGTGGTGGGAAGGGTTGGTGGGGGGATGAGACGAAGTTAGCAACGGCGTTTCCATTAGAAGGTATCTCTTGCGCATAAACGCCGTCATCGGCAGTCCATTTGCCGTCATTTTATAATCGATAACTCTCACAGCATACAGAAAATAATTTTGGGTAAACCAACGAATATAACTTTTTCTGTTTGGAACTATAGTATCAATATAACACTTTATCATATTTCGGGACCAATAGAAAGGGGCGGAGTGGAGAGATTTGGACTCCTGACATCGACCAAAATTCCTAATGAAATTCACAAAATAGTTAGAAAACTTTTCAATGTGGCTTCCGTANAAATAATTTTGGGTATACCAACGAATATAACTTTTTCTGTTTGGAACTATAGTATCAATATAACACTTTATCATATATCGGGACCAATAGAAAGGGGCGGAGTGGAGAGATTTGGACTCCTGACATCGACCAAAATTCCTAATGAAATTCACAAAATAGTTAGAAAACTTTTCAATGTGGCTTCCGTATTATACTAATGTCAACATAAATTCAAATAATTGTTTAGTTTAGTTGCTTAAAGTTGAAATAAATTATAGGTCTTGTGGAAACTGTAGAACTAAATGATGCCCTATATTGTAGTAATATATAACATACGATATATTACAAAGAAGACGAATTATAAACTTAACGATAACTTATTCACGGAAATTCAAAATGAATGTAATGCAGCCATTAGAAAACCCATAATTTGCGTACTGTAATATAACGTGCATAAATTTGTCTCAACACTGAAGTGATTAGAATATCAGTCCTCCCAACGCAGTGATCCGTGTTCGTACCCGGTAAATCCCAGTCCAGATTTCCGCAGGTGAAAAACGAGGTGGATGTCACCGACCGCCGATGAATTTTTCTTTCTCTCGGTACCTCGTAGCTCTGCATATACCGGTTGTACTCGAACAAATTATAATAAACACCAGAGCGGGGTAGATGAGTAAAAATGGAGCATATTTAATCAAGGAACAAGTTACTTAACGCCCATGGTTAACCCGCTGATAGCAGTGGCAATGCGCAAGGGCGGATATGCAACCTGTGTAACAGCCTGTGCGCAGTTCTGCGCGCCTGATGATATCTCTCAGAACCACATGGTCCCAGTCTCACTGGTGATACGTATCTCCAGTTCCGGAGAACTTGTTACCGGAATACTCGAAGGATGTTCCTTCAGGTGCTCGTGAGGTGATTTGGTTTGCAGCAGGGTTCGGCCCCGCACCCCATTTAGCCACTGCTGTTCGCTGGCACCTCGACGTGCACTCCCTGAACCGNTTGCAGCAGGGTTCGGCCCCGCACCCCATTTAGCCACTGCTGTTCGCTGGCACCTCGACGTGCACTCCCTGAACCGGCAGATACGCACGTAGGTAGGGGAGGCCCCCACAGCACGGCCAACACGTTCACCAGAGCTCACACACCACCTAACTTCCTCGCTGTGAGGCCACATCAGATCGATGGTGTATTCCACACCACCTGACACGAAGGATGAGCTCATGACGCGGATACGGGCAGCAGTTTGTCACCGTCAACGTCACGCTGGAAAACTTTGCACACGCGCGTCGCAACACGCTTNGCCAACGGCGTCCGACACTTTGAGCAGGCACCGTGAGCCCCCGTGCCTTCTGCCCAAATGTGTAAATAAATTGTCATTTAATTGCACTGCCTGTTGACTAGTTATTATGGTTGCATACCCGCCCCTGCACATATCCACTGCCATTGTGGGTTAACTATGGACGATAGACAGTTTCTTCCTTAGTGAAATACGCTCCATTTATGCTCATCTAGCCTACCCTGGTGTTTATTATAATTTGTTCGATTACACCCGGTATGGTCTATGCACGGTATCTTCACACTTTCTGAATTAAACCTTTGGAATATGATATAATGTATCACAAGCGTTTTATACTTCTCTTAACATAAAAGATTTATATTTTGGGTTTAGCTGAACTTTTAGTTACATTTTATCGATGGTACATAATATTTAATTTATAATTAACACGAATACAGAGAGAAAGTAGATGTGTTGGTAATGCCTAGTAAGAAATAGTTCTCGTGCAAAATATTATTAAACTGAGTGCGTACAAATACGGTGCGTTGTCCTTTAGATGTAATTTTCTAGACTTGGTTAAGCTTTGTTTGCACAAGGTTGAGGGAAAGCCTGAAAGGACTTCAGCAGGGCTTCAGGAAAGTTGGAAGTAACCGTGAATGGACTATTATAGCGTCTCTTCTTCACGTACTCAGGAATGATGGAATCACTCAAAAATGTCCGTCTCACCGGTGAGTACTACCGTTGCCTTAGGTGATGTGTATTGTTATGTTATATATCAGTATGTCAATATATAATAATATATTAACTACGTGAATATACCTTATTAATTAAACATGAAATTGAAAATTCGTATATGAATTAAATCATAATTAACAATAGGATATTCGTAGCTGGTTCGAAGGTAACTGCTGTATTTTTTAAACAACCTACTGAAATAAATTATATTCTTAACTGCATGTGATTGCTGTATATAATATAATGCTGCCGGCAATTAAGTAAAATAATTGTAGCAGTATATTGCCAAATGTTTTAAAGTGTTATATTGAAATAGTGACCTCTGGAGTTTATTCGTTCTGTTTTCGTCCTATAATACTTAAAAAAAAGTTTTTCACTACCGTGATTTCAGAGTTTCTCGATTTATCATAATCCAAGAGAAAGTGAGCGATGAAATTCACTCTGTCTATAAAAAAAAAATACCTCTCCAGTTTTCACAAATATATTTTTGTAATGTGCCGACAGTTCCAGCTAACTTTCTCCATGTGCAACCAATTACAGAAAGTGCTAAACGTTTTTTTGAGTAGTGTATAAGCTTCAGCATAATTATTGCTATAATGGTAAAACGCAAATGTGTATAACCATTTCAAACGGTGAATTTATCAACGCACCGATGCCAGTCATTTAACCCATTGTAGTGTTAACTTCCACATATGGCGGGAACGATACAGAGTTGGCAAAACGGAGACAGTGCATCACACCCATAAGCGCCTTGGAATGCTCAATGGAACTTCCATTTTGCAGCCTGTCAGCTTGAATAATGTACTGACTAACAATCCCGTCTGTGAAATGTGTGTGAAAACATTAAAAACTATATTAAATGTAGTGATGGTAATACCATGTCATAAATCTGGTATATTCTATTCGCAGTTTCTTAACACTTTTTGAATCAAACCTTTAGAAAATCACCCCATATATGACGTGTTTATTTATTTCATAAATACGCCATGTACCACAGTCGTTTTACACCTCCGTTAACATAAAATTCTCTTAGTTGTCGTTAAATTGAAGTTTCACCAATCTTTTAATTATTAATTATAATATTGCAATGATAATAAATATTAATAAAAACAGTGAGAAAACATGTGTGTTGGTAGCGCCTAATAAGAAATAGTTATTCATACAAAATATTATTACAAGTGAGTGCACACGAATTCGGTGCGTTGTTCTTTTGGTGTAATTTTCTAGACTTGGTTAAGCTTAGTTTGACGCGAGGCGGAGGGATATCCTGGAAGTAGAACTTTAGCAGGGCTTCAGGAAAAGCGTGAAGTAACCGTGAACGGTTTATAGACGAAACGTGATTGCTAGCACCGCGAGGGTGGCGTACCAGAAAGCAGGCGACTGGTGCGTGCCCACACGCGGTTTGCATTCGCTTGTGATGTCCCCTCGCCCGTTCGCCGTGTGCTGTGTGTATGCTCGCGGCAACAGCCCTACAACCCACCGCACCGCCGCCAATTTAACCAAGGATAATTTAGTATACTCCCGGCGCCCTGCAGTAATGTATATGACGATTTTTGCAGCCGCGTGGGGCGGATTCTGCGCTACGCGCCCACGCGCACGCCCGTTAGTATGTGTGTGTGTGTGTGTGCAGGCGCCAGACATTTACGCTCGTTTCCAGCGGGGCAATTTTTTTTTTTTTCACGCGCGATATTGTGCCACGCCGCGCAAACTGTTTCGACGTCGGCCATTTCCCTGTAATTTCGCTTTGAAATATTCCGCTTAAATGTTGCAAGCGGTCGGGGTGATTTGCGCGTCACTTCGAACGCGGGCGGGTTTTTAATTACTCCCGACCATCAATATTACAACAAACTAAAACATGCGAACAGGAGGAGAAAAAAAACTGTACGCCGTTGGTCTCTGTCCCGATTACATTATTGCATTAAATTTTAGAGATGTGTTTTCGTAAATTAATAGCGCATGGCAAATAGCAAGCGGTTCGTATTTGTAGAACTGTTTACTGCAGTTTGAGTTTTTTGTTATGAAATGCTGCTCATACATTTGAAAGTTCTGATGAACAAGTTTTCATATATATATATATATATTTAAAGTGGTAAAATTATTTTTATTTGTTACGATTTTATTACCAACAGTTGCCAGCTTTCTGAGTGAATTATATGTCTATTTCAACAAATCGCATTAGGCTTAAATATTTTAACACGAAATCAGCTCTAAAATAAAAATAAATTGTCGCTGTTATTCTAAAACCGCGTATCTCCAGAAAACGAAATGTTTTGGGAACGATGGTATTACAGGTCGAGGCATAAGTCTCCATACGAATGGTGACCAGTGTATATTTCGCATGTCAGGTTGGTGGACTAGACCAAGCGAAACGCCACTGACGAAGTCAGAGCGCGTTGACATCATTTTTGTTGGCTGGGAGTGGCACCGTCCGTTACGCGGGCCGCAATCCTGCGTCGAGACGCGCAGAGCGCAGATCACCCGTAACGCCGTGGCCAAACCGATTCAGGAATTCAAGAGGGTAGGTTCCGTCGCCGACGAAGCCAGATCTGGACGACCAAAGATTATTTTTATATATCTCAATTTACTGATGAGGAAATTAACTTATTTAATATTAAAGTATATTTAACTTCCAAGTAAAAAGTCTGAATAATTCAGAATAAGTAATTATATCAACAATAATAATATTAATATTAGTCCTAATAATTACAAATTTAATAATATTATTAAATATTTAATAGCAAAGAAAACAATAATAGATAGTGAAAAAATATCACCATTTGAATGTGGATTTGACCCAAAATCATCCGCAACAGACGAAGGTACGTCAGCGATGGTGGTTATCGCAGCGATGGCGAAGAGTCCAGAAAAAGGAACCCGATGCCTCGCTGCGGAAATCGTAATCGGCCAACGTGGTCGTCCTTCGCATTTTCAATACTAACAAGTGGCGCCCGTTCAAGATGCAGCTGCCGCGGCATGCGACAGAGAACTATCCTGATCGCAGGGCGGAGTTTTGTGAGTGGGCACACTGAACATGCACAGGAATGACCGAATTTCGTCGCGTCCATTCTTTTCTCAGATGAAGCAAACTTTTACGTTAACGGGTAGGTCGACGGGCAGAATCTGAGGTACAAGTGTGATACCCAAATTGGATGTCGGACAGCAGAATGCAAGGTGCAGAGAAAATCATGGTGCGGCGCGGGATGTGGATTGACATGATTGTCGATCCTTTCTTCACTGAAGGTAACATGANAGCTGCCGCGGCATGCGACAGAGAACTATCCTGATCGCAGGGCGGAGTTTTGTGAGTGGGCACACTGAACATGCACAGGAATGACCGAATTTCGTCGCGTCCATTCTTTTCTCTGATGAAGCAAACTTTTACGTTAACGGGTAGGTCGACGGGCAGAATCTGAGGTACAAGTGTGATACCCAAATTGGATGTCGGACAGCAGAATGCAAGATGCAGAGAAAATCATGGTGCGGCGCGGGATGTGGATTGACATGATTGTCGATCCTTTCTTCACTGAAGGTAACATGNTGCAGAGAAAATCATGGTGCGGCGCGGGATGTGGATTGACATGATTGTCGATCCTTTCTTCACTGAAGGTAACATGAAAGCTGATGGTAATCTGGTGAGGCGAATCACGGCAGCGTGCCAACGGATAACGGGAGACACCTTGCCACGTGTTTGGCCATGATTGGTTGGAGCTCCTGTCACTTTGTTTTGACAGCGTATCTGCTGTAGAGTACATATATCGCCATTTGTATGGAAACCTTCAGTGTTCATGCGAATAAAAAGAAATATTATGAGACGTGTTACGATATGTTAACGTAATAAGGAACCATTACATCCTACGTTCAAGCACTTAACTTTTCCAGGTTTTGCAGCAACAGAAATACTGTCACTTTAATGTGCGTGGTTTCGTATTTTGCCATTGCTGCGAAAAGGATTGTAGAGCCTTTCATAAGGTTTCTTATACCTATGAGGATCGAAATTCTGCATTCAAGTGATCAGAACCCTGTTTCAGTGAACGGCAGAATTAATAATCTTACGAGGTAAAAGTGACGATATGTTTTAACCCACCTGAGTGTTTGATATCCCTAAGGTTACTTCAAATCATGAGGCCTTTGGTTACAATTTCGGGAAAACCGCGCTGTGTGTGTGTTTGTATGTTTTTGTGTTTGTGTTTTTTTGTTGTTTTTTGTGTGTGTTAATGTGTTTTTTGTGTATACATTTTAGACTATTTTCTAAAGGAAAGACATGCTGTATTTTCTGTGCTCTACTGTGTAGCCTTTCGGTGTGGGTTTCTGTGTGTATGAATTAAATATTTAGTATATCTCCTATGACCGTTTCGCCAATTTCAAACAAATCTAGTATGCTTAAAGTATTTATTACACGCATCATATATGCCAACACATAGCCACTTTCGTTCAACATTTTGTAAGATAGCACTACGTGAATAAATTTTTTGTCATATCTCGGAAAATAATCTACCGATTTCTACCAAACTTGGCAAACAAGTAGTACTACGGTAAACCATGTAACTTTTATGTTTTCAGTAAATTAGACATTTATCTTCACAATAGTGGTTATACACTGAAGAGCCAAAAAAACTGGTACACCTGCCTAATATCGTGTAGGGCCCCCCGAGCACGCAGAAGTGCCGCAAGACGACGTGGCATGGACTCGACTAATGTCTGAAGGTATGCAGGAGGCAATTCACAACATGAATCCTGCAGGGTAGTCCACAAATCCAATCTGCGCAAATTTGAGAAAAGGCTTGCACGTCTGTCACGTTTAATTATTCCCGTCAGTCATCGTTTGTCCCGTTCTTTCACGATTTTTTTCCGCCCACAGCGATGTCGAAGATGTGATGTTGTACCGGATTCCCGATATTCACAGTACACTCGTGAAATGAATGTACGCGAACAACCAAATATTATCGCTACCTCGGAGATGCTATGTCCCATCTCTCGTGCGCTGACTATAACACCACGATCAAACTCACTTAAATATTGACAACCTGCCATTGTAGCAGCAGTAACCGATCTAGCTGCCGACCGCATCGCGTTACTCTGATTGGTTCCATACCTCTGTTATTTGCATACGCCCGCCTATACCAGTTTTTTTTGGCTCTTCAGTGTATATATAAGCTTAGTATGCTAAATCTACGAAACCATGTAATTAGTTATAGCATAACNTTTTTTTGGCTCTTCAGTGTATATATAAGCTTAGTATGCTAAATCTACGAAACCATGTAATTAGTTATAGCATAACTGTGTATGCAGGAAGTACATACTGCAACCAATAAATGTTTCTACATGGAACCTCTTTGGCCCACCATTTTGTAATTTAACGCCTCGTGAAGACACAAACTTGTTATATAATACCTAGAGAAAAAAAATTAACTGATACCTACGAAATTTGACAGACAAGTAGTATTACGGCAGGCGATGTAAATTGGTATAATGGAAATGGTTCGTACGCTTATTTTATAAATAACTGCCATATGAACAATTTATATTAGTATGCTACATTTTCTAAACCATGTAATCAATCCCAACTAATCTATGTGTACTGGCAGTATCTATTACAACCATCAAACTTATCTACACAGCGTCTCTTTTGTGCTCCATTTTGTAAGATAGCACCACATTAAACATTTACACATTATAATTTTATTTTCAAAACGTTTGTCTTATTCTTCTATCATTTATTCCATATCTCTGGTTCCCATTAAAACATTTCATATTTGGTGTGCTGAAATGCTTTGTTTGCGCACTAAACTTGTGCCGTTTCACAAATAATTGTAACACAAAGCTATCTTGATTCACAGCCCCTTTTAATTGCAACATTAAAATATAAAGAGCCACATGGCATAAAACATATTTAATTGACGATCTTCCATTTAACATGCGTAAACAGTTTGGCATAGTCTGCATTAGACTAAAAAAATTTATTTAAAATTTTTATCGATTTTTTAAATTTTTTGGGGGATTTTTTTATAATATTTTGGTTTCAAGTTCATGCATGGTCCAGGTTGAAGATCAAGGTCAAGGTCCTCAACATCAAACATTGCTGACGAGGTGGACACTGCCCAACCTGGCGAGGGCCGGTTACATCGAGAGCTTAGTCGATCCACCTGTCATCGAACCCCGGACCTCCTACATGTACATCTTTAATTAATTTTTAAATTAATTTTTTTTTTTTCAAAAAGGTTAAAATTTTGTATACATTTTCTTGGGATTTTATAATTTGTCTGCAATTTTTTGTTTTCAAGGTTATTTAAGGTCACGGGTATAGGGTCAAGGTCATGGGTCAAGGTCACCTGGATCCAATATGGCCGCCGACCAACCGTAATGACAGAGCATGAAGTCGCCCGGCCGGCGCCTGGCGCCTATTCCCCCATCCCCTTGCGCTAAAGTCTTATTTTATATTATACTTTTGGGGACTGCTAAAATATACTATTTAAAAAATGTTACATTACAGTTGGCGCTGTCTTATATAATGACAAAAATCTATGAATAAATGAAATGCCAGCATACATGGTTCCTTTGAATTAAATCTAATTATTAGGTACACATTGCATACTATTCCGAAATATTTATACGACCGCCATGACGGACGAAAAAGGCTTTGAATAAACGTATTTAATACTTTTATTAGTTAAAGAAAGCATATCAATTTTGGTGAAATTTTGTGTAAAATTATAGTATCGTACGGCACACGTGGCATCCTAAACCCAAAAATTGATGACCGTCATTTTGATAATAATTATCTGAAACACCACTGAAGTCGTCATATTTCGCATGTCTTACCACTTCCTGAGGTTACGTTAGATTTTGTGGGAATAGTTTTTTTTTTTTCNGAAGTCGTCATATTTCGCATGTCTTACCACTTCCTGAGGTTACGTTAGATTTTGTGGGAATAGTTTTTTTTTTTTCCCCTCGAGATATAATTTTATAGATTTACTTTTTCGCGTAGTCCTATTTTTCAAAATGTTTGTCTAAAGTAAAACGTTCGTACATTAGAGCCTACACACAGTATTTAATAACCGCTATGATTACAGTCACCATACCATATTTGTTTATAATCGTTCAAATGGTGCGAAAAAATTGCTTTCTAAGCTAAAATATTTACGTGGCACACCATGTTGGAAAAGTGCCTAATATACTAAAAGGCATGTTTGTTAGGGTGGCCTACCACAACACTACTTGTTTGTCAAACGAGGCGGTAATCGGTTGAGTGGTTCCCGTGGTACGACATGACGGCTTTTTTTTTATGGGGCTGTCTTACAAACTGGCCTACTAATTAAAAAACAAGTTTATGGATTTCATGTCGGCTATATATTAGTTTTGGTTTAAATCTGTGGAATGGTTCTTGATATTTGGTATAACATCATCATCAGAAATGTAATATTATGGCCATTTTGACAATAAGCATTGGGCATGATTAAAAAGTATAAAAATCGTGTCTCCTTGCTATGGGCAAAGAGTGTACGAATTTAGATGAAAATAGGTCATGGGTATACAAATTTTTTAAGTATGGGGACACACGCAAACACACACGCGTGCGCGCGCACACGCACACACACAGGATTGTGATCTCATTTACTTTCGGCTCAGCGATAATATTTTAGGAGGCTAGTTATACATTTGAAAGACGTAGAAAGGCGTCAAACGTGAGTTCGTAATCATGCTGAGAAAATTGATATAAACGTGACAAATACAATCGTTTTTTGTTTTAATCCTTACATTGTTTTGTGTTCGTTTTAGTTCGTTTTNAACGTGACAAATACAATCGTTTTTTGTTTTAATCCTTACATTGTTTTGTGTTCGTTTTAGTTCGTTTTTTTTTTTACGCCACATCGTATTTTCTTCGATATCAGGAGCAGACTGTGGCACATAATTTTATTCTGTCTTGCNGAAGTCGTCATATTTCGCATGTCTTACCACTTCCTGAGGTTACGTTAGATTTTGTGGGAATAGTTTTTTTTTTTTTTTCCCTCGAGATATAATTTTATAGATTTACTTTTTCGCGTAGTCCTATTTTTCAAAATGTTTGTCTAAAGTAAATCGTTCGTACATTAGAGCCTACACACAGTATTTAATAACCGCTATGTTTACAGTCACCATACCATATTTGTTTATAATCGTTCAAATGGTGCGAAAAAATTGCTTTCTAAGCTAAAATATTTACGTGGCACACCATGTTGGAAAAGTGCCTAATATACTAAAAGGCATGTTTGTTAGGGTGGCCTACCACAACACTACTTCTTTGTCAAACGAGGCGGTAATCGGTTGAGTGGTTCCCGTGGTACGACATGACGGCTTTTTTTTTATGGGGCTGTCTTACAAACTGGCCTACTAATTAAAAAACAAGTTTATGTATTTCATGTCGGCTATATATTAGTTTTGGTTTAAATCTGTGGAATGGTTCTTGATATTCGGTATAACATCATCATCAGAAATGTAATATTATGGCCATTTTGACAATAAGCATTGGGCATGATTAAAAAGTATAAAAATCGTGTCTCCTTGCTATGGGCAAAGAGTGTACGAATTTAGATGAAAATAGGTCATGGGTATACAAATTTTTTAAGTATGGGGACACACGCAAACACACACGCGTGCGCGCGCACACGCACACACACAGGATTGTGATCTCATTTACTTTCGGCTCAGCGATAATATTTTAGGAGGCTAGTTATACATTTGAAAGACGTAGAAAGGCGTTAAACGTGAGTTCGTAATCATGCTGAGAAATTTGATATAAACGTGACAAATACAATCGTTTTTTGTTTTAATCCTTACATTGTTTTGTGTTCGTTTTAGTTCGTTTTNAACGTGACAAATACAATCGTTTTTTGTTTTAATCCTTACATTGTTTTGTGTTCGTTTTAGTTCGTTTTTTTTTTTTTTTACGCCACATCGTATTTTCTTCGATATCAGGAGCAGACTGTGGCACATAATTTTATTCTGTCTTGCNTTTTTTTTTTTACGCCACATCGTATTTTCTTCGATATCAGGAGCAGACTGTGGCACATAATTTTATTCTGTCTTGCCAGGTTTGAAACTGTTTTCACAATCTCTCGTGTTTGATAATGGAAAATGCCGACTTCCGAGAGAACTGTTTATCATTTAATGAAGTAACCTTAATATAAAATACTGGCGTAAAATATTGCTTTCCCAAAAGTACCAGAATTTTTCTTTGCCGTTTGCAGAAATATTACACGCTCCTTCGCAGATCCGTCCTTTAAAACGTTCGTTTAAAAAAAATAATAATAATAAAGACGAGTGATGTTCAAGTTTTACGAACCTCTCTTCATCGTTTTGCAATTTCAGTAAGTGGTTCTTCGAAAATCTAACAAGATATAAATTTCGTCATGTTGTTCTGAAGGAAAGGCTTAAAAATTTATCGCCCGTGCTTCATCTTGTGCTGACGATGTATTGAGCTAATCCACGAGATGAAGTAGACTCTGGAGTACCCATCGCAGTTTCAAAAATGTAGGCAGCTGAAAGTATTAGCGATCTACTTTGAAACTTAATACGCTGGCATAAAAAAAAGGATGTAATTTTTTTTTGTTCCTGCCCCAGTTTATTTTCAACTCTGAAATCGGAATGCCAAATATGGAAATCCTGCAACGGATGTATGAGTTCCAGGCCAATTAAGGGTAATGTCTACCGGCTGGCAGCTGCGAAATTTAAATAGAAAATCACATGTTAAGAAAATTTCGTCTCACTGTGTTAAATTTAAAGATAGGGGTTTCAAACGAAATGTTTTATTCGCTAATTTCTTTAGAAGTTCCCTACGGTGAAGATGTTTCTATAATATGTATAGCCTGTTTGCAAATAATTTTTTTTAAATTTATGTGTTACAAAAAAGTACATACTGCCTATCTATATTGAAAATATACGCCCGTAGGGATCTTCTACTTAAAAATTTGTGAAGAACATACATTGTTTGAAATGCCTATCTTTAAAATTAACCCACTGGGGCGAAACTTCCTTAACATGTGATTTCCTATTTATATTTTGCAGCTACCAGCCAGTAGGCAGTGCCCTTAACTCCGGCAATATATAGACGAGGTCCTCATTAATTATTATGATTTTGAGAAAAATATGTAGTGCTGTGTTTTCATGTGGATGCTCTTGGCCTACTCTGTAAACATCTGAAATTTTGCAAATTTGTTTTTAGTAAACTTTTCGCATTTGAGTGAAATGTTGTATATAACACGTACTTTCCAAATATATCGCTACGTATATTTCACAGAATTTTCAACAAGTTGACAAGCTTTTAGGCTGCTCAAGCCTACAGTTATTATTTTTTTTCGATGTCGGAGTCACAGATTGTAATGATTCTTTCCGATATGAGTGTGCCGAGACAAGTTCGTTATTATAATTTACTTTATCGTTACACTAATATTCGTGTCAGTTAAAAAACATGTTTTAGCGTCCCCAGTAGCAAAATTTGTTTGGGCCAACGTTGGCCCGACGCCGAAATGTCATTCGGGATTACGTCGGCCCAACATTACTTTATGTTGGTTGCTAACTGAAATACAACGTTGGCCCAGTATAATGTTATTGTTTCGTGCACGCTATCCAGAGTAGTGTGTTGTTTTTTTCTTTCAATAATGCGTTCACACAATCATTTACCAACATGTTACTAAAATGTTTAGACATTGGTAACGTGTTGACAAGATGTGTTATTGCACACATATTGCCAATCAATAAACAACATACCGCCAACGTTGTTTAACAGTATTTTAAATAAATTTTACCCATTATCAAAAAATTTAGAACGAATTGATAATCCTATTATTTTTCACTTCATATTATGACGTAAAATGTCCTAAGCGCAGGTAGGACTTAAACGCGCGGCGTTTGGACTATCAGTCCGAGGCGTTATCCAATAGACTACTGTAAGTTCTTGCATCAGAAGTGTGAAGAAATAATAACATATCATAGTATTGCATTTCACTACACTTTGTTATATATTTTTATGTATTTAAGTCAAACTTCAGTACTTTGAAACTGGATTTAAAACCTGCCAGTTACGACAATATATTTTCCAACTAAAAACCAATGCACAACAAACAACAACCAGTTTATCTTAAAACATATCCGTTATGAAAAAAAATTAAAGCATTAAGTAAATAAAATAAATTATGTATTTGTTTTTATTTAGAAAAATTTAGAAATATATTCTGGTTGGCCCGATAACGGTTTACATGCCAAATGGCAACGGTACGTTTTCCGACAAGTAACCAACACATAACCAACGAAGTCAATTTTAAATAAGACATTATTTGTGTGCTAAAAACATTGCTTTTAAACAATCACACAAAATTATACTGTTATTTCATTCGAAATGTGGCAATTACCTTTTTTGGCGTAATGTTAGTTACACAATGTTAGCCAAACAAATGTTTACATACCAAATGCCAACAATATGTTCTCCAACAAGTAACCAACATATTACCAACGAAATCAATTTTAAATAAGATATGGCTTATGTGTTAAAAACATTGTTTTTAAACAAAAACACAATTGGTTTATCAGAAATATGGTAATTGCCATTGTTGGCATAATGTTGGTTAAACAATGTTGGCCCAACTTTGACACAACATATAACCAACTAATAAAATTTTAAAGAGAAATATATGTGGATATGCAGTACCAATGTTGGTTAAACAATGCTGGCCCAACTTTGACACAACATATAACCAACTAATAACATTTTAAAGAGAGATATATGTGGATATGCAGTACCAATGTTGGTTAAACAATGCTGGCCCAACTTTGACACAACATATAACCAACTAATAACATTTTAAAGAGAGATATATGTGGATATGCAGTACCAATGTTGGTTAAACAATGCTGGCCCAACTTTGACACAACATATAACCAACTAATAACATTTTAAAGAGATAAATATGTGGATATGCAGTACCTTCATATGATATAAAATGCAAGAAAGTGGCCTTGTTTTCTTTCAAAATGGTTGTTCCATACTTTTACATAAAAAGGTTTGTTGTCCAAAATTGGCCCAACAGAGATATACGGGCATTTCTCTGTAAACTGGGCAACAGTACTAAGAAAACTGTCTAGGCAACTTTTTTTCTTATATATCAAATAAATCTTATTCAGCGAATACATAACCACTTATTTAACAATAAACGGCAGATTAACCAAAAATATTTATATTATTTTAGAAAATATTGACCATTTTCTAAACAATCAGTACAGGGGACTGTTGCCTATGGCAGGGGACTGTGTATATAAATGAAAAATACTATTTCAGTACCAAAATTAAATCTTTTGTATTATTATAGAAACTTTTGAGCTTAGGAATTAAGTAATTGAACAATAAAGATACAAATAAAATTAACAGTCTTCTATAATATTCTACTTATACTCAAATTGCAACTCTGAAATCTTAATATTAATTAGTATCAATTAAATCATATAGGTACAAAGAATATTTAAGTACTTTGAGTCTTAAGCTACAGCATCAGTCTCATTATAATTAGTTATTACTTCAAAATATAGCATAAGTAGGTAAAGACAATAATATCAAGAACTTGGTCTTATTGTTTTTCAAAAACATTTACAGGTGAATCAAATTTGTAGAATATTCTATACCATTTTAAAACTATATTTGGATTAGGGAGTTTCTGTATCACCTGGTCCATTGTAACATGTGCCACATCGTTTTGATCAAATCTAAATGTTTGGCCTTTATTATCACAGAGCTTTAGGAATGTGACACGGATTTCGCCATCTTCTTCATCAATCATGTCAATAACGCTCACATATCTATATTCTGTATTTCTAGAAAACAATTTTACGAGGATGTAATCACCAGTTTTAAATGCTTTTACTGCAGCAGAACTAGGTCCAGCTTCATTCTCAGATTCTGAATCTGTGAAAACATCATCTACGTTAAGTTTTGGCTTGTCTTCATAAATTATTTTTCCTATATTAAAGTGTAGACAACAATCATTGTCACAAAAGCAGCTTAGATGTTTCATCACTATCTCAATCGAATTTGATTTTATACCCAATGGATTATAACATTTTCCAGCGACTTGACGCACTTTGAGGGTGCCAACAAAATTTTTCACCTTGGTTACTTCTCGTTCGATTTCAGCACTCATTTCTTTAATTGCATCATCTTGTATAATACTTAAACCAATAGCGGGACATCTCTCTTTAATAGCTTCTACAAACTTCTCTAAATTTTCGACATCGCCTCCAGCGGCAACCACGGCATCTGGAGTTCTCTTACAGGTAGCTCCAACACCGTCCGGTGGACTGTTGCCAGGGGACTGTTTAATTAGATTCCATTGAGAGGTAGCACAAAATGTAATTAGGTCACATTAATTTGCTGTATGCAGGGATAATTTATCTATTATAACAATTTTAAGTTTGTATCGAATCAATATAGAACATAAAAAGAAATAAAACCAATCCTTACCAGTGGACTGTCGGCTCTCAGGTTACAACACGTGATCCACGGAGGAACGCTCGCGCAGCACTAAACAAAATGGCGCCTGGGCGTCAGTGGCGACAACCTCGCAAACTTCAGGTCGTTTGCGTTTCGATACACGCAGCAACGCAACTGTCTAACTATTAGACTACGTTGCGCGTAATTTTAAATATAGACAGGGGAACTGTTCACAAAATGCGAAGACAAACTTTAATTAACTTTTTTTAGTATTATAAAATAATATTTGTAAAAAATAAGCAGGTCTTCNATTTGTAAAAAAATAAGCAGGTCTTCTTAACAAATGATATAATATTGTTTGAACAATCAAAAAATTTGATTGATTCCTATAGTTTTTGTCATAATTAATTTAATCTTAAGTGATTATACTGCTTCGGTGACACGTCAGGGGACTCTTTTTTGAGGACTATTAAAACGTTTTTGATACGAAAAGGTTTATTTTAATGGATATTGTACACGGGGCACAGGTAGATTAGGTTATTATTTTTTTTAATTATCTACGAAATATGTAATAATCCGTACGTTTTTATATAATATTGGCCTGAGACAATGAGTTGCCCAGTTTACAGAGAAACGCCCATACATACATTTTACCAACAGCATGTTTACCAACTTGTCGCCAATCAAAAACCAACCATTTATAAAATTACACTTGCATTAGATCATGGCATTCTCTGATTTAGTGACGACATTGTCTGGAGGGTGCTAAGAAATTCCGTAGAATTTTCGTAGTTGAAAATTTTGTTGGCATTTTCCGTTGGGGCACCTTTCTAATAATGCGTGCACCCCAACCCATCAACGTATAGCCAACCTTTCCAACCAAGTGCCAGCGTTGGGTCAACGTAGGTTGCTACTGGGGATGCCATCGTGTATTATCACGTAATAACACTACTACAATATATAGTGTATTTCCCTTTGTTTCATACGGATAAATAATTTCCTTTCACAATCATAAGGGTACCTTTTGTGGCCGCAAAAAATAATTTTGTGGTGAATACAAAAATTTTTTGGTAAATGCAAAAAAAGTTTGGAATAGTTAATACTAACAAAACACATCACGCCCATCACAAAATACGTTTCCCAACGCACTTAATCGAGAAAACGGTACACTGTTATAGACAATTTTCCTTAAAATTGCAACAAAAAAAAGTACGGTTAAATACATACCCACAAATGTTTTAAATATGAGAGACAATTATTTTTCTTAATAACGGACTTTCTGTAAATTTCACAAAAATGTCCGTGAGTTCGTGAAAATTTCGCGTAAATTTTCTATTTTTCTTTCCTATGCTTTGGGTTTATAAATAAATATTATGGGTCACAAGTTGCATATTTTCGTTGTTCTACGGGTGTTTATATATAAAAAAAAATNGGTTTATAAATAAATATTATGGGTCACAAGTTGCATATTTTCGTTGTTCTACGGGTGTTTATATATAAAAAAAAAATATTTTTTTAAAAATTAAAATATTTTTTGCTGGAGCGAGGTTCGAACACCAAAAATAACAGACAGCGNAAAAAAAAATATTTTTTTAAAAATTAAAATATTTTTTGCTGGAGCGAGGTTCGAACACCAAAAATAACAGACAGCGCGAATCAGACCGCACATATACTCCATACTTTCAATAGTAATGTGTAAAAACATTTCATTGTCGATTGTGATACACACATGTTTTAATTTTTTTGTAAATTTTGAAGCGTTGCCGACTGTTACAGGTGGTTTGCGCTACTTATGTTTGCACAGTGCATTAAATGCTCACCTGCCTCAGGAAAGGTATAAGCTGTCCACGGCAATGTGAGCACTTTTGAAATCAACCTTTGAAAAATGTCACTACCCTTGCCTGCGTGTATTTTAACGGGCACGCTGAGTGGCATGCACCCAGTAAAGTTGGTATCGGCGGAGGGTAACTAGTTCCTTGCTTTAACGTTGAATTAAAAGTGCCAGGTACACTTTTGTAAATATTGGAATAATATATATATTTTTTTGTTTATAATGCATTTAAGTTTAAGAATAAACAAATTCGTAAAATATATAATTTTCCAGTAATTTCACAGGTTCGCATGACCTAAGCATGAATAAAGTGATCCTGCCCATGGCATTGTTAATTTTACGTACNCCAGTAATTTCACAGGTTCGCATGACCTAAGCATGAATAAAGTGATCCTGCCCATGGCATTGTTAATTTTACGTATGGTGTAAAAATACAGAATGTACATACAATTATATCTTGAGCAGGGCTTTCGAAAGTGCTCTGTTTTACGTGAATTTTTTTTAATTACTGTACTGTATATGGTTACAGCTGCTAAGAGCGCTTTATATAGCCCTGCCATTATCCTTTCCTGAAACCTGAAGCTGTAGGAAATACTAATAAATTCCACAGTTTGTATGTACGGAATGCAATTACATCATCACGGATAGCATTTTGGTAATGAAAACCGTAAAGATCCGGGAATACACGGAAATGTTTAACAGAGTAGCCTGTTTAAATCCCCTCTAGTTAACTACGGCGAAACAAACCCATGCTCACTCGTGTCGGGTTCACTGTGCAATTAAATTCCTTGGATTCAAAGATGTTTAAAAATATATATATATCGCCTCGGTTTTCGGAAGCGTTGAAGAGTGGACTTCGGTTAGCTCAGTGCCCGAGATGGCTGACGGGTAAAAAGACCTTTGAGTTACGGTTTCGAATACAGAGTTAATCACGGACGTGTGTGTCGTTTTTAGATGTCAGTTTAAGTTACGTCAGCCGTCGCCCGACTAGCTTTCCGGCATAAGCATTTACCTCTTAAAAGAACTAAATAGAATATCTTAAAATATAATCTGCCCTCCGCGAACTACAAGCGCGCAAGTTGACAGTTCCGTCCTTTCCAAAATTAAAATACGAATTGTCTCCCAAGTGTAGAATAGGACCATAGTTTTGCGTATATGTAATCTGTTATAATATCAAGCATGAGAACGTCCATTAGCAATTATACCTAGGTCTAAAATTACCTAAACGTAAAGAATGTCACAGAAAAATATTTCGCCATGTAGCTCAGGAAATAAAAGATTGGCGAGTGTGTGTTTGCATCTGAATTTATGATGGCTTGGGAACTCGATGTGCGGTAAAATTGAAAGGAAAAAAAGTTGGCCTTCGTTTACAGAAAACCCCACATTATGTTAGGATAATTCTTTCCAATCCACGTTGTGCTGTAACGTCGACGCAAGTGCGTCCAACGCACATAGAACCACGACTGTATCATTATCACATACGTTAGTACATGGCACTGGGAAAATTCAGGGATAGACTCAGGTTTACTGGGGCTCCTTGCATTCTGGCGCTACTGTATTCTCAACTCGCTTCGCTCTCACCTTGTTTTTTTTTTCTAACCTACTCTAAAACTAAGTGTTATATGTTAGTCCGCGGTAGGAACGGGATTATTGCGTCTCGGGGCTAACCCCTTACGCTTACAAGGGAAGGAAGAACATGCAAGGTGACGTGCCTCGCGGCAAAGAGGGATTGGGCTTCCCATGGCCGAGTTTGGCCATGGAAAACCTCCCTAATGTACTTACAGTTAAACTTCATCTAGAAGAGAAAGGGAAAAACCGGCACGGACACCGTAAAAANAACCTCCCTAATGTACTTACAGTTAAACTTCATCTAGAAGAGAAAGGGAAAAACCGGCACGGACACCGTAAAAAACCCTTTCGGCAGGAAAGAATTGAAAATTGTTACATGCATTATGAGGAAATGCTAGAGGAGAAAGATAGGTNCCAGTAATATCACAGGTTCGCATGACCTAAGCATGAATAAAGTGATCCTGCCCATGGCATTGTTAATTTTACGTACGGTGTAAAAATACAGAATGTACATACAATTATATCTTGAGCAGGGCTTTCGAAAGTGCTCTGTTTTACGTGAATTTTTTTTAATTACTGTACTGTATATGGTTACAGCTGCTGAGAGCGCTTTATATAGCCCTGCCATTATCCTTTCCTGAAACCTGAAGCTGTAGGAAATACTAATAAATTCCACAGTTTGTATGTACGGAGTGCAATTACGTCATTACGGAGAGCATTTTGGTAATGAAAACCGTAAAGATCCGGGAATACACGGAAATGTTTAACAGAGTAGCCTGTTTAAATCCCCTCTAGTTAACTACGGCGAAACAAACCCATGCTCACTCGTGTCGGGTTCACTGTGCAATTAAATTCCTTGGATTCAAAGATGTTTAAAAAAAGATATATATCGCCTCGGTTTTCGGAAGCGTTGAAGAGTGGACTTCGGTTAGCTCAGTGCCCGAGATGGCTGACGGGTAAAAAGACCTTTGAGTTACGGTTTCGAATACAGAGTTAATCACGGACGTGTGTGTCGTTTTCAGATGTCAGTTTTAGTTATGTCAGCCGTGGTCCGACTAGCTTTCCGGCATAAACATTTCTTCTTAGAAGAAATAAATATAATATATTAAAATATAATCTGCCCTCCGCGAACTACAAGCGCGCAAGTTGACAGTCCCGTCGTTTCCAAAAATTAAAATACGAATTGTCTCCCAAGTGTAGAATAGGACCATAGTTTTGCGTATATGTAATCCGTTATAATATCAAGCATGAGAGAGTCCATTAGCAATTATACGCAAACGTAAAGAATGTCACAGAAAAATATTTCGCCATGTAGCTCAGGAAATAAAAGATTGGCGAGAGTGTGTTTGCATCTGAATTTATGATGGCTTGGGAACTCGATATGCGGTAAAATTGAAAGGAAAAAAAGTTGGCCTTCGTTTACAGAAAACCCCACATTATGTTAGGATAATTCTTTCCAATCCACGTTGTGCTGTAACGTCGACGCAAGTGCGTCCAACGCACATAGAACCACGACTGTATCATTATCACATACGTTAGTACATGGCACTGGGAAAATTCAGGGATAGACTCAGGTTTACTGGGGCTCCTTGCATTCTGGCGCTACTGTATTCTCAACTCGCTTCGCTCTCACCTTGTTTTTTTTTTCTAACCTACTCTAAAATTAAGTGTTATATGTTAGTCCGCGGTAGGAACGGGATTATTGCGTCTCGGGGCTAACCCCTTACGCTTACAAGGGAAGGAAGAACATGCAAGG